>NW_026498115.1:0-18616 GCF_026875155.1 Cherax quadricarinatus | reverse complement strand
AATTGCATGAGCTAAAGGATTTTCTAGCTTTAATATATATACATATGAAATATTGAGTCGTGAAGAGAGGTTACCCATACACTGAGTTAGTAATGTGTTGCAACTCTCGTGGGTGGTTATTGGAAGAAAAAAGAGTTATCACTTATTAAAAGTTTAGCTAATTCATAACTTTTCTGATAGGCAGAATATCATTACTATTCTTTTGGGCAGGTAAATTGTATCCTTGAGACACGCGCATACAGAGACCTCCCTATTACTTGAGGTTGACTCTGACGTTCCTGGTGGGGGAATGACCTGAAGTCGACCCTACAGCGGTATTCGTCCTGGTCAGAGGAAGGCCAGCGGTCTCAACACCAGACCGGGGGACGCAAAAGACGGTCGAAAGTACCCCGATTACCCAGCTCGCTCGTCGGCCCAGTGCTGCGCCGACGGACCGGTCCGTTGCGTCCGTCGATGCTGTCAGGCCAAGAGAAAGGAAATAGTTATGATGAGAGTGTGCCAGCATGGTGTTGGGAGCCTTGCGCGAGAACTGCCCTGAGTGCCATTCTGTGAATTCCACACAATAGTCTTGTGCGGTGCCATTGATGATTAATGTGTTGTAATGTGACATTTTTGAGAGGTAAAGTGTGTTGGCACCGTACCTTTGTTGTCTAGTAGGCTTTGGCGCCTTACCTGTGTTGTCTAACAGGTGTTGGCACCTTACCTGAGTTGTCTAGCAGGTGTTGGCACCTTACCTGAGTTGTCTAGCAGGTGTTGGCACCTTTCCCGTGTTGTCTAGCAGGTGTTGGCACCGTAACTGTGTTGTCTAGCAGGTGTTGGCACCTTACCTGTGTTGTCTAGAAGGTGTTGGCACCTTTCCTGTGTTTTCTAGCAGGTGTTGGCCCGTAAACTGTGTTGTCTAGCAGGTGTTGGCACCTTACCAGTGTTTTCTAGTAGGCTTTGGCGCCTTACCTGTGTTGTCTAGCAGGTGTTGGCACTTTACCTGTGTTGTCTAGCAGGTGTTAGCATCTTACTTGCGTTGTGAAGTAGGTGCTGGCACCTTACGTGTGTTGTCTAGCAGGTGTTGGCACCGTAACTGTGTTGTCTAGAGGTGTTGGCACCTTACCTGTGTTGTCTAGCAGGTGTTTGGGACCTTTCCCGTGTTGTCTAGCAGGTGTTGGCACCGTAACTGTGTTGTCTAGCAGGTGTTGGCACCGTAACTGTGTTGTCTAGCAGGTCTTGGCACCTTACTTACCTGTGTTGTCTAGCAGGTGTTGGCACCTTTTTCCTGTTTTTGTCTAAAAAGGTGTTGGCACCGTAACTGTGTTGTCTAGCAGGTGTTGGCACCTTATTTAGTGTTGTCTAGTAGGCTTTGGCGCCTTACCTGTGTTGTCTAGCAGGTGGGTTTGGGACTTTACCTGTGTTGTCTAGAGGTGTTGGCACCTTTCCCGTGTTGTCTAGCAGTGTTGGCACCGTAACTGTGTTGTCTAGCAGGTGTTGGCACCTTACTTACCTGGTGTTGTCTAGCAGGTGTTGGCACCTTTTCTGTGTTGTCTAGCAGGTGTTGGCACCGTAACTGTGTTGTCTAAACAGGTGTTAGCATCTTACTTGCATTGTAAAGTAGGTGCTGGCACCTTACCTGTGTTGTCTAGTAGGTGCTGGCACCTTACCTGTGTTGTCTAGCAGGTGTTGGCACCTTACCTGTGTTGTCTAGCAGGTGTTGGCACCTTTCCCACGTTGTCTATTTCATTTTGCTGTCATTTTGCTATTATTCGGTCAACATAACAATGACTCAGTATTACAGTGTAAAATTTAACATCCAGGAGATAAAAACCTGAAGAGGTGTGTAGGTGAAGATTGTTACAAGTGTGTAAGTGAAAACTTGAGGTGTGTAAAATGAAGACTATTGCAGGTGTGTAGATATAAGCAGTGACTGGTGCAGGTGTGTAGGGGAAAGCAGTGACTGTTTACAGGTGTGTAGGTGAAACCAAATAATCTTCACAGGTGTATAAAAAATCAGTAACTTTTGCATGTGTGTAGACAAGATCACTGGGCCATCACAAACATGCTGGTGACAACACAGCTGCTGTTACCCAAACACGCTGGCGACGGCAGCAACTTTGTTATGAAAGCAGAGGTGACAGCGACACAAGTGAGGATTAACCTCGACCACTAACTTTCCCAAACAAAAGCAATAACAGCTTTTTCCAGCTAAAATTTAACTTCATACCTGGTTAATTACGTTGCTGCCAGAGTGATTATAAGTGACACCTGAGAGGAATACTGTGGCAGGCCTAAACCAGAGAATGATTGGCTTGTGAGGCAGTGGAGAGGTAGTGGGAGAGGCAGTGGAGGGCAGGGGAGAGGCAGTGGAGAGGCAGGGGAGAGGCAGGGGAGAGGCAGTGGAGGAGGGCAGGGGAGAGGCAGTGGAGAGGCAGTGGAGAGGCAGGGGAGAGGCAGTGGAGAGGCAGGGGAGAGGCAGTGGAGAGGCAGTGGAGAGGCAGGGGAGAGGCAGTGGAGGAAAGGGAGTGGAGAGGCAGGGGAGAGGCGGGGGAGAGGCAGGGAAGGGGCGGGGGGGGCAGGGGAGGCAGGGGAGAGCAGGGGGGGGAAGGGAGAGGCAGGGGAGGCCCAGGGAGAGGCAGGGGAAGGGGCAGAGAGGCAGGGGAGAGGCGGGGAAGAGGGGGGGGAAGCGGGGGAGAAGAGAAGGGGGGGAAAGAAAAGGGGGGGGAGGGCTGGGGGGAGCGGGGAAAAGCAGGGGAAAGGGGGCAGGGGGGGGGAAGGGAGAGGCAGGGAGAGGCAGGGAGGGGCAGGAAAGCAGGGGGGGGCAGGGGGAGGGAAAAAGGGGGAAAGGGCGGGGAGAGGAGGGGAGGGGCAGGGAAGAGGGAAGGCAGGGAGAAAAGAGGGAAGGGCAGGGGACAGGGGAAGGCACGGAAGAAGCACGAGAGGGGCGGGGGGAGAGGAGGGGGGAAGGGGCAGGGAGGGGGCAGGGAAGGGGGGCGGGAAAGGGCAGGGGAGGCGGGGGAAAGGAAGAGGGGAAAGGGGCAGGGGAGGCAAAAAACAGGGGGAAAGGGCAGGGGGAGGGGGCAGGTTTGGGAGAGCAGGGGAGAAAGGGGGGAGAGGCAAAAGGGGGGAGGGGCCCCGGGAAAAGAAAAAGGGGGGGGAAACGGGAAAAAAGGGGGGGAAAAGGGGAGGGGGGGAAGGGGGAAAGGGGGGTAGGATGGGAGACGGAAAAGGGGGGAAAGGGAAAAAGGGGAACGGGGAAAAGCGGGAAGGGGGCCCAAGAGGACAGGTAATAACAGGGAGGGGGGGAAAAACAGGGGAAAAGGGAACAAAAAAAAAAGGGGACAAAGGATCGGGAACCCGGGTCAAAGACAAAAGGGGGGAACAAGGAAAAAACAAAAGGGGCGGGGGACCAGGGAAGGGAAAAGAAAACAGGGGGAAAGGAGGGAACAAATTTAAACAGGGAAAAAGGGGACAGGGAACGGGAAAGGGGGGGAACAAAACGGGGAAAGGGCAAAACAGGGACAAGGCAAAAAGGGGGAGTTAAAATTATTTTTGGCGGAACATAGGGCAAGGTAAAAAGGACAAAGGTTTTCCATTAGAGGTACAAATTATCACTCACTTTTGGGAAAAAAAGGTTACACAAAATAATGTGGTACAAAAAGGTTATCACAAAATACTGGGGGTAAAAGGTTTCACTAATACTGGGGAAAAAGTTACACTAACTACGGGTACAAGGTTATCACAAACTACTGGGGGTAAAAAGGGTTATCACTGATATGTGGTAAAAATTTTCCCAACAAAACTCTGGGGTACAAGTTATCACTACACTGTGGTACCAAGGGATATCACTAATACTGTGGTACAAGTTATACTCTACTGTGTACAAATTTATCATAACTACTTTTAAAAGGTTTCCAAACATGTGGTAAAAGGGTTTTATCACTAATACTGTGGTAAAGGGTTTATCACAAACTATGTGGTACAAGGTTATCCTAAACTGTGGTACAAGTTATCACTAAATATGTGGTACAAGTTTTCACAACTCTTTTTGGTCAAATTACCCCAACTACTGTGTTAAAAGGTTTATCACAACTACTGTGGTACAAGGTTTTCACTAACTACTGTGGAAAGGTTTCACAAACTACGTGGACAAGGTTAAACAACTACTGTGGAAAAGGGTTATAAACTACTACTTTTTGTAAAAAATTTATCACAAACTACTGTGGTACAAGGTTATCACTAACTACTGTGGTACAAGGTTTTCACAATCTTTTTGTACAAGGTTATCAAAATACTGGGGTACAAGGTTATCACAACTATTGGTAAAAATTATACTAACACGTGGTACAAAGTTACACTAACTACTGGGGTACAAGGTTATCACATACTTTTTGTAAAAGTTATCACTAACTACTGTTAAAAGGGTTATCATAACTATGTGGTACAAATTTATCACTAATACTGTGGTAAAAAGTTTACACTAAACGTGGTACAATTTATCCCTAACACTTGGTACAAGGTTATCACAACTACTGGGGTACAAAGTTATCACTAACTACTGTGGTACGGGGTTTCACTAACTTTTGTGGTAAAAGGTTATCACTAATACTGTGGTAAAGGTTATACTAACTACTTGGTAAAAAGTTTATTTTTTACTAACAAACTACTGTGGTACAAGGTTCCCCAAACTACTTTTTGTACAAGGGTTTTTCAGTAACTACTGTGGTAAAAGGTTATCAAACTACTTGGTAAAAGGGTTTCACAACTACTGGGGTAAAAATTTACACTAATACTGTGGTAAAAGGGTTATCACTAACTACGTTTTTTAAAAAGGTAAATCAAAAACTCGTGGTACAAGGTTATCACTAAACTGGGGTAAAAAGTTTCATAACTACTGTGGTAAAAGGGTTTCAATTACTGGGTACAAATTATCACTAACTATGGGTAAAAGGGTTATCACAACTACGGGTGTCAAATTTTCCTAACTACGTGGTACAAAGTTATCACTAACTACTGTGTAAAGGGGTTATCACTAATACTTTTGGTAAAGGTTTATCACTAATACTGTGTCAAAGTTATCATAACAACTGGGGTACAAGGTTACATAACTACTGTGGTACGGGTTATCATAACTCTGTGTAAAAGGGTTATCATAACTACTGGGTACAAGGTTATCACAACTACTTGGTACAATTTATCACAAACTGTGGTAAAGGTTACACTAATACTGGTGGTTTTAAAAATTTAAAGGTTACTTAACTACGTGGTACAAGGTTATCAAACTACTGGGGTAAAAAGTTATCCTAATTACTGGGGTAAAAAATTTCACAAAACTACGTGGTAAAAAGGTTTCCCACAAACTACGTGGTAAAAAGTTACACTAACTACTGTGGTAAAAAGTTTCCTAACACTGTGGAAAACAAGGTTATCATAACTTTTTGTACAAGGTATCAAAAACTACGTGGTACAATTTTCTCACTGGGTGGTTTCACAACACGGGGAAAAAGAAAACTACCTATTGGTACGGTTATCATTCTTTTCCAGTTATAACAACTATTTGGGGTTCAAAAGACACTAACACTTTTGGAACAATAAAAAGATTCTGGGACAAAACCACTAACTACTTTTGGCTTTCACAAACCCCCTTTACAAAAATCACATCGTTAAAAAGACAACTCCCACAATTTCCCTGGGGTCAAATACCCAAATTGGGGTTAAAAGGACCAACTCCCACAATTTTTATCCCTGGGGACAAATACAAACTACAAAAATTTTCTGGTGCCTCACAAACATAAACCTCGTTCATACAAATCCCCAAGCTGTCCTCGAAAACAAACCTTTCTCCCACACCACCACTACACACCACCTGTCTCAGAAACCCCCCACTACCACCACCAGTCTGTCCCAGCCCACCACACCCCACTCTGTCCTCGCACCACCACACCACCACAGTCTGCCTCAGCACCACCACTACCACCACCAGTTGTCCTCGCCACCACTACCACCACAGCTGTCCTCAGCACCCCCATCCCACCACGGGGTCTGCCCTCAGACCACCACTACCCCCACCGGGTTTTTTCCTCAGCCCCACCATACACCACAGTCTGTCCTCGGGCCCCCACCTACCACCCCCAGTCTTCCCGCCCCACCCCTACAAAATCATCTGCCTCCACCACCAACCCCCCCAGCCTGCTCAGCACCACCACTACCCCCCACAGTCGTCCTCAGCACCACCCTACCACCACAGCTGTCTCGCCCCAAACCATACCACCATCAGTCGTCCTCAGCCCACCACTACCCCCACGCGTTCTCAGCACCACACACCACCACCAGTTGTTTTTTGCACCACCACACCCCCACAGCCTGTCCCAGACCACCACCCACCACCAGCCCTGTTTCAGCACACCCCTACCACCACGCTGCCTCAGCCCACCACTACCACCACCATCGTCCTCAGCACCCCCACTACCAAAAAACCCTGCCTAGCCCCCCCTACCACACCAGTTGTCCCAGCCCCAAAAACCCACTACCACCATCAGTCTGTCCTCAGAAACCCACCATACCACCACCAGCCTTTCTAAACACCAATCCCACCATCTCTTCCTCACCCCACCATACCACCACACCGTTCTCACCCCAAAAACCACCCCCCCCCCAAACCTCCATTTTTGTCCTCACACCCCCACTCCCAAACCCCTCAGCTGTCCTCGCCCACCACTACCACCCACCCCAGACCTTTTGTTCTAGCACCACCAACCCCAAAACCACTGCCCACACCCCCAACCCCCACCAGGCCCACCCCCCAAACCCCTATTTCCTCACACCACCACACCACCCCCAGCCTTTTTCTCCACCACCCCACCACAGGAAGGCCCCACTCCCCACCCCCTTTTCCCACCACCACCCCCGCCCTACCACCATTTTCAACCTTCCTCCCCCACCCTCCACCCCCAGCCTGTTCCCAAAACCACCACTCCCCCCGGCTGTTCCCCACACCACCCACCACCGCCTTTCACCCCCCCCCTTTCCCCCTTCAGCCACCCCACCACAACCACCAGCCTGTCCTCACCACCACCCCCCCCCAACCCCACCCCCCACCCAGCTGCCCCAAGAACCACCCCAGGCTTTTCTCACCACCACCACCAGCCTGTCTTCAGCACCACCTTAACCACCACCAAACCAATTTCCTCAGCAACCCAACCACCCCCACCTGCCCTCCAACCCCCCCACCACCTGTCCCACACCACCACCCACCTTTTACCACCCACCCCAAACCCTTCCTCACCACCACAAAACCCCCCCAGCCGTCCTCACCACCCCCCCACCCCGCCCTCACCCACCACCACCCCCACCAGCCTTCCTCACCAACCACCACCCCTAAACCAACCCCCACCCTTTCCCACACCACCACTACCCCCACCAGCCTTCCTCACACCACCACCACCGCCGTCCTCAGCACACCATCCACCACCAGCCTTCCCCCAACCACCCCCCCAAACCACCACAACCAAATTCCTCAGCCACCCCACACCCCCAACCAACACCACCGCCTGTCCTCACACCACCACCACCACCCTTTCCCAACACCACCACACCACCAGTCCCTGTCCTCAGAACCCACTACCCCCAGCTCCTGTCCCAGCACCAGCTGCTGGGGGATTCCGCATTCCTGCCAAACAAAAAATTTTTCTCGGTTTTGGAAAAATTTCCATGTTACAACGAATTTTTTTGAAAGCGTCTCAAGATTGTTCCAGAAACTCGTGTCTTGCAACCATCTCAACTTGTCTTTTATAAGGGTTTTTTGTTTTTGTAAATGTGGGGGTGGGGGGGCTCAAACCCCGTGGGCTGGGAGTGCGCCCCGGGGAGGCGTGGACGTGGCTACCCTGGGGTGGGGTAGCGCTACCTGTGGGGTGGGAGTAGCGCAACCCCCGTGGGGGGGTGGAGTGGCGTACCCTGTGGGGTGGGAGAGCGCTACCTGTGGGCGTGGGGTAGCTCTACCCTGTAGGCGTGGGGTGGCTCACCCTGTGGGTGTGGGAGTACGTACCCCGTGGGCGTGGACGTGGCTGTACCCTTTGGGGGGGGAGTAGCGCTACCCTTGGGGGGTGGGAAATGCCTACCCCGAGGCTGGACTGGCTCTAACCGTGGGCCGGGGGTACTGTACCCTCTAGGCGTGGGGGTACCTACCCGTGGGGGGCGTGGGGATGGCTCTACCCGTGGGCGTGGGTGTGGCTGTAATCTGGCGTAGTTGGGGTATATTTGTGGGTGTGTATGTGTGGGGGGGCACATGGACTGGGGTGACCACCTGTATAGGGCGTCCGAGGGCTCCTCTTGAAAAAGGGCGAGGATGGTATCGTCCCCGGTAGGGAGGTGAAAAATCACAAGGGGGCAAGACGTGCGCGTGGCCAACCTCCCCCTCCGCAGAGGGCCTGAGGGGAAAAGACCGAGGGTGAGGAGAAAATCCCTGGTTTCTCACATCTCTCCCCAAAAATCCCCGAAATGCTCACATCTCTCACCACATCCGCTGAGATGCTCCATCCCACCAACATCCGCTGGATGCTCACATCTCTCACCAACATCCACTGAGATGCCAATCCTCACCAAATCAATGAGAGCCACATCTCCACCACTCCAATGAGAGCCACATCTCTCCCAACATCCACTGAGATGCTCACATCTCTCACCAACATCCGCTGAGTGCCACATCTCTCACCAACATCCCCTGAGACTCAATCTTCACCAACCCAATGAGTCCACATTTTTCACCAAAATCCACTGAGATGCTCACATTCTCCCAACATCCCTGAGATGCTACTCTCTCACCAACATCCACTGAATGCTCAATCTCTCACCAACATCCGCTGAGATGCTCACACTCTCACCAACATCCCTAGATGCTCCACTCTCAACCCAACATCCAAAGAGATTCACACTCTCACCAACTCCACTGAATGCTCACATCCTCACCAACACCATGGGGATGCTCACATCTCCACCCAACATCCCCCTAATGTTCTACTCCCCCCAAAACCCAAAATCCCTGAAGCTCAATCCCACCCAAAATCCCGAGATTACATCCCACCAAAATCCCCCGAGAAAGCCACATCTCTCACCACATCCCTGAGATGCTCAATTTTTCACCAACATTTTCTGAGATGCTCAACTTCACCAACATCCCTGAGATTCAATCTCTCTCCCAAAATCCCCTGAGATGCTCACACTCCACCCAAAATCCCTGAGAGCCACATCTCTCACCAAATCCACAGAAAATTCACATCTCTCACAACATCCACTGAGAGCTCACAAACCTCACCAACATCCCCTGAGATCCACATCTCTCACCAAATCGCTGAGATCTCACACCCACCAAAATCCGCTGAATCTCACACTCTCACCAACACACTGAGATGCTCACATCTCTCACCAACATCCCCCGAGATGCTCACACTCTCACCAACTCACTGAGAGCACAACTTTTCCCCCAACATCAGCTGAGATGCTCAATTTTCCCAACATCCGCTGAGATGCCACAACTCTCACCAACATCTGTGAGATCTCACATCTCTCACCAACACCGCTGGATCTCAATCCTCACCACACTGCTAGATGCTCACATCTCCACCCAAACCACTGAGATGCTCACATTCCACCAACATCCCCGAGATGCTCACATCTCTCACCCATCCGCTGAGATGCCACATCTCTCACCAAAAATCAATGAGATGCTCACATCCTCACCAACACCCCTGAGATGCTCACATCTCTCACCAAAAATTTCCCCTGAATCTCCATCCTCACCAAACACTGAGGTCAAAATCTCTCCCAAAAAACCGCTGAGAACCACATCCCCACCAACACCCTGAGATCTCAAAATCCTCACCAACACTCTGAGATGCTACTCTCTCACCAACATCCCCTGAGATGCTCACATCTCTCACCACATCCCTGAGATGCCACATCTCCACCAACATCCCTGAGATCTCACACTCTACCAACATCCACTGAGATCTACATCTTCACCAAAACCCACTGAGATCCAATCTTCACCAAAATCCACTGAGATGCTCCATCTCTCACCAACACCACTGAGATCCAATCTCTCACCAACTCATGAGTGCTCACATCTCCACCAACATCTCATTAAAATTTTTTTTTGCTATTTTGCAATTATTTTCATTTTTTTTTTTTTTTTAATTATGTTTTTTTTTTTTTGTTTTTTTTTTAATTCTTTTTTTTTATATTTTCTTTTTTTAATTTTCCATTTTTCATTTAATTTAGTTTTTTAATTAATGTTTTTTAAATTTTTTTTTTTATTTTTATTTTTTTAATTTTTTTTTTTTTTAAATTTTTTTATCTTTTAAATTCTATGTTTTTAAAAAACGATGTTTCTAAAATTTTTGTGTTTTTAACTAAGCCTTTTTTAAAATTTTTTTTTTTAAATCATTTTTTTAAAATATTTTTTTAAAAACTAATTTTTTTAAAAATTTTTTTTTTTTGTTTATTTTTTAAAAGATATTTTTTTTAAAAATTTTTTTTTTTGAATAATTTTTTTTAAGTTTGTTTTTTTAAAAATATTTTTTTAAATTTATTTTTTTTAAATAATTTTTTTTTAATTCATTTTTAAAAAAAAAACTTTTTTAAATTTTATTTTTTTAAATATTTTTTTTAATTCAATTTTTTAAAAAATATTTTTTTTAATTTAATTTTTTGTAAATAATTTTTTTAAGTCAATTTTTAAATAATATATTTTAAAATTCTAATTTTTTTAATTAATTTTTTTTAAGTTTAATTTTTAAATAAATTTTTTAAAAATTTTAATTTTTTTCAAAAATTTTTTTTTAAAATTCTATTTTTGTGGTAATATTTGTTAGGTTTCGGGGGTTTGTGACGTTGCTTCCTCGTCACAAATTTTGAGTCTCTAACTGTCGTTAACACTCAGAACGTTTATCCCTTTAACAACTCTTATTTTCTGTTCATTTACAAGTGCAGAATTACCGGGGGGTCTGGGCCAGTCGTACCTATCCTTATAACGCGGGGCTGGGAAAACCATTCCATTTTATCACCTAATCTTTCCGCTAATATCCCGAAGCGGGGTGATGCCTCTGCTTCCGTCCTCTCTCTTTCCCCTCTTTTCTCTCTCCCCTCTCTCTTTTCTCTCATCTCTCTCCCCCCTTCTTTTCTTCCTCTCTCCTCTCTCTCTCTTCTCTCTTCTCTCTCTCTTTCTTTTTCTCTTCTTTTTCTCTCCCCCCCTCTCTCTCTCTCTTTCTCTTTCTCCTTCTTCTTTCTCTCTCTCTCTCCTTTCTCTCTTTTTCTTTCTTTCTCTCTCTCTCTCTCTCTTTTCTCTCTCTCTCTCTCTCTCCTCTCTCTCTCTCTCTCTCTCTCTCTCATCTTTCTCCTCTTTCCCCTTTTCCCTCTCTCTTTCCCCTCCTCTCTCCTCTTCTCTCTCTCTCTCTCTTTTTTCTCTCTCTCCTCTTTTCTCTCCTTCCTCTCTCTTTTTCTCTCCCTTTTATCTCTCCTCCTTTTCCTCTCTCTCTCTCTCTCTCCCCCTCTCTCTCTCTCTCTCTCTCTCTCTCTTTCTCTCTCTTTCTCTCCTCTTTCCCCTCTCCCTCCTTCTTCTCCTCCTTACTTTTCTTCCCCGTCTTTTTTTTCTCTCTTTTTCCCCCTCTTTTTCTCCTCCTCTTTTGGGGCCTCCTCCCTTTATAAGAAAGCCTAAAATAGCTGGTTTTTTGAACTGCCTTTTTTGAGTGGGAACCTCGTGGGAGTTAGTCCCCCCCTTTGTTGGTGAAGCCCGCCGTGCTTGTAGAGTGAAACCTGCCGTTTTGTAGAGTGAAGCCTGCCCTCTTTTAAGTGAAGCCTGCCCTGCTTGTAGAGTGAAGCCTGCCTGCTTGTAGAGGAAACCTGCCGTCTTGTAATGAACCTGCCGTGCTTGTAGAGTGAAGCCTGCCCTGCTTGTAAGTGAAACCCGCCCCTGTTGAAAGGGAACCTGCCGTGCTTTTAGGTGAAGCCTGCCGGCTTGTAGGTGAACCTCCTGCTTGAGAGTGAACCCGCCGTGTTGTAGGGAAACCTGCCTGCTGTAGGTGAGTGCCTGTTGTTAAATGAATCTGCCGTGCTTTAATGTGAACTGCCTGCTGTAGTGTAAACCGCTGCTTTAGGGGTGACTGCCTTGTGTAGTGTGAAGCCCGCCATGTTTTTTAGTGGGGAAACCCCCTGCTGTAGTGGAAAGCTTTCCATGCTTGTGTGATCCCGCCTGCTTGTAGAGTGAGACTCCTGCTTTTTAGTGTAAGCCCCGCTGCTTGTAGGTGAGCTGCCAGCTTGTAGTGTGAAACCTGCCATCTTGTGGTGAAGCCCGCCTGCTTTATGTGAAGCCTGCTATCTTGAGTGTGATGACTGTTTTTTTAGGTGATGACTGCCTGCTTTTAGTGTAAGCCTGCCCCTGCTTGTAAGTGAACCTGCCTGCTTGTAGCGTGAAGCCTGCTATGCTTGTAGATGAGACGCCTGCTTGTGGGAAGCCCGCAGCTTTAGTGGATGGCCTCCCGCTTGTAGGTAGCTGCCATGCTTGTTTGGGGTAATGCCGGTTGTAGGTGAACCTCCCCTGCTTGTAGGGGAAGCTGCATGCTGTAGGTGAGCCGCCATGCTTTTGAGTGTGACGCCAGCTTGATGTAAACCCGCCCTGCTTTTAGAGTGAAGCGCCTGCTTGTACGTGAAGCCTCTTTCTTGGGGGTGATGCTGCCTCTTTAGAGTGAACCCTGCCATGCTTGTAGTGTGAACCCTGCCTGCTTTAGTGTGAAGCCTGCTATGTTTGTGAGTGTTGATGCCTGCTTGTAGTGTGAAGCCTCCCGTGCTTGTAGATGATGACTGCCGCTTTTTTGGGTAAACCCTGTGTGTTGCAGTGAAGGCCGCCGTTTTGCAGAGTGAAGCCTGCCATGTTTTGTAGTGTGAAGCCTGCCGTGCTTTTTGTGTGAAGCCTTGCCATGCATGTAGAGTGAACCCTGCTATGCTTGCAGTGAAGCCTCCGTACTTGCAGAGTGAAGCCTGCAGTGTTTTAGTCACTGACCCGGCAGCCAGTGTTCATATCCAGTTTTTTAATACTGTGCACAGCAGGCTGTTGTGTGTGTGTGTGTGTGTGTGTGTGTGTGTGTGTTGTGTGTGTGTGTGTGTGTGTGTGTGTGTGTGTGTGTTGTGTGTATGTGTACTCTCCTAATTGTAGCTGCAGGAGTCGATTCATAGCTCCTGGCCCTGCCTCTTCACTGGTCGCCGCTAGGTCCACTTTTTCCCCTGCTCCATGAGCTGTATCATACCTCTTTTTAAAAGCTTTGTATGGTACCTGCCTCACAACCTCACTTTCCGGACTATTCCGCTTCCTTAAAAACTCTATGGCTGAAGAAATATTCCCCTTTGTCACTGTTTTCCCATCTCTGGAACATTCTTTTCTCTTTCTAGCTTATCGTTTCCTCTCAGTATTTTATATATCGTTATTCATGTCTTTCCTGGTCCCTCTTGTCCCCCAGTGTTGTCAGGTCGAGTTCCCTTAACCTCTCCTCGTAGGACATTCTCCTTCGCTCCGGGACTGGGCTTCGGGACTTTCTCTAGTTTTCTGACGTGCTTGACCAGTAAGGGTTCCAAAACAGGAGCTCCCATACTCCAATATGGGCCTGACGTACACTGGGGTACGGGAGTAATGAACGACTCGTTTCTGAGATGTCGGAAAGCTTTCTTAGCTTCGCTAGTCGCCCAAAATGTTTGCAGCAGTTAGTTGGTTAAGGTGCGCCGCAGGAGATGTACTCGGTATTATACCCCCCCAAGATCATTTTCCTTGAGCGAGGTTTGTAGTCTTTTGGATCCCCCTAGACTGTACTCTGTGTGCAGACTTCTTTGCCCATCCCCGATCTTCATGACTTTGCACTTGGTGTGGTTGAACTCCAGGAGTCAATTGCTGGACCGGGTTTTGCAGCCTGTCCAGATCCCTCTGTAGTCTGCCTTGTCATCCTCCGACTGAATTCTCCTCATAAACTTCACTTTCGTGTGCAAACAGGGACACATCTGAGTCTATTCCTTCCATCACATCATTCACATATACCAGGAACAACGCCGGTCCCGGGACGGACCCTGGGGAAAACCCACTCATCACAGGGGGCCCACTCTGACACCTTATCACGTGCCATGACTCGCTGCTGCCTTCCCGTCAGGTATTCTCCGATGCATTGCAGTGCCTTCCCTGCTATACCTCCCTGGTCCTCCAGCTTTAGCACTAGTCTCTTGTATGGACTGTGCCAGATGTCTTCTACCCACCCCTCGCTCTCTTGTCTTACTGCTGTCACCTTATCAAAGAACTCAAGTAGATTTGTGGCACAGATTTCCGTCTTGAATCCGTGCTGATTGCCGTTTATAAGCTCATTCCTTTCTAGGTGGTTCACTCTTCTCCTGTTTAATCTTCTCCAAGACCTTTGCATACAATATATATCAGTGACACTGATCTGCAGTTTAACGCTGCGTGTCTGTCCCATTTCTTAAAATTGGAACTATTTTACTCTCTTCCATACCTCCGGTATCGCCCCGTTTCGATAATTGTTGAGGATTCTTGTTAGTGGTACATTTAAGAAGTCGGCTCCTCTCTCAGGATCCCTGGGGAGATGTTACCGGCCCCATCAGATTAAGATAATAGTTCGTTGCACCCTCTTCACCTCCTCTCGGTTGTATGTATCGTGTCCAGCACTTGTTGGTGTCTCCCACCTCCCCGGGTCTTTCTGGAATCCTTTCTGCCTCCTCTATAAATACTTCTTTGAATCTCATGCTGAGCTCCTCACAGACTTCAAGGTTATTACTTGTGAACTCCCTTCCTTCCTTTCCTTACCCTAATTACCTGGTCTTTGCCTTTTGTTTTCTTCCTGGTGTAGTTTTTTCAACAGCTTCGGGCCAGACTTGGCTTTCGCTGCTATACATATTCGTATTGTCGTTGGGCCTCTCTCCTTACCTGTGCATATTCATTTCTTGCTTTCGACTTTTCTCCTTGTTATTCTGGGTCCTTTCCCTTTCTGTACTTCTTCCATTCTTTAACACACTTTGGTTTAACCTTCTACACTTTTGGGTGAACCAAGGGCTCGCCTGGCCTTCTCATTATGTCTGTTGCCCTTGGGTACAAACTCTCCTCCGTGTGTGTGTGTGTACTCACCTAATTGTGGTTGCAGGGTGAGTGTGTGTGTGTGTGTGTGTGGTAGTGTTAGTGAGTGTTAGTTGAAGGTGTTTGAATATTGAAGTGATGTAAGTGGTCGTAGTGGTGAACGTAAAGGAGAGGATCTCCACTTAACTAACACTCTCCTGAGCGTAGCGTATAGTAGCGTAGCGTAGCGTGAAGGCGGCAGCTAGCACGTTCATATATTAATATCAGTTTGGACAACTACGTCATTCTGGACAACTACATCAATTGAACAACTACTTCAGTCTGGACAACTACGACAATCTGGACATCTACATCAGTCTGGACAACTACGTCACTCTGGACAACAACGTCAGTCTGAACAACACGTCAGTCTGGACAACAACGTCAGTCTGGACAACTACGTCAGTCTGGACAACAACGTCAGTCTGGACAACAACGTCAGTTGGACAACAACGTCAGTCTGGACAAACTACGTTTAGTTGGCAACAACGTCAGTCTGGACAACAACGTCAGTCTGGACAACAACGTCACTCTGGACAAAAAACGTCAGTCTGGACAACAACGTCAGTCTGGACAACAACGTCAGTCTGGACAACAAACGTCAGTCTGGACAACTACGTCAGTCTGGACAAACTACGTCACTTGGACACAACGTCAGTCTGGACAACAACGTCCCGTCTGGGCAACAACGTCAGTCTGGACAACAACGTCACTCTGGACAACTACGTCAGTCTGGACAACTACGTCAGTCTGGGCAACAACGTCGTCTGGACAACAACGTCACTCTGGAACAACTACGTCAGTCTGGACAACTACGTCAGTCTGGACAACAAAACGTCAGTCTGGACAACAACGTCAGTCTGGACAACTACGTCAGTCTGGACAACTACGTCCCGTCTGGAACAACAACGTCCCGTCTGGACAACAACGTCAGTCTGGACAAACAACGTCGTCTGGAAAACAACGTCAGTTCTGGACAACTAAAGTCAGTCTGGACAACTACGTCACTCTGGACAACAGCGTCAGTTGGACAAACTACGTCAGTCTGGGCAACACAAAAATACACCCGAGTAAATTTTAAATGCGCTAGAAAACTTTGACAATTTTTCCCCGACAATATAAATTTACGGGAGAGACTGGGTCGTTATTTCAGTCTTATTTAACTTAGTTTTTTAAAAATTGAAAAAAAACAGATTTCCCCTGTATGGGTTTACAGTGAATACTGAAGTACTTTGTTTTTCAGTGAATACCGAGTATCTTTGTTTACAGTGAACACGAGTATCTTTGTTTACAGTGAACACCGAGTATTCTTTGTTTACAGTGAACACGAGTATCTTTGTTTACAGTGAACACCGAGTATCTTTGTTTACAGTGAAAACCGAGTATCTTTGTTTACAGTGAAAAACCAAGTATCTTTGTTTACAGTGAAAAACCAAGTTAAATTTTTTTACAGTGAACACCGAGTATCTTTGTTTACAGTGAATACCCAGTATCTTTGTCTACAATGAACACCGAGTATCTTTGTTTACAGTGAACACCTGTACCCGTGGAAATATAAACACAAATGCGTATAATGTGGTCTTTATTGACTACGTTTCGCCCCCCACAGTGGGGGTTTTTCAAGTCACAAACAGAACTACCCGGGGTGAAAGAAACGCGAGTATTTATAGTCCCGGTTCAGAATGCTGAGGTCAGGTGAAGAAAGTTGCATTGATGATGTACCGAGTGGGGTTATAGAGTCTAAAAACTTGGGTAGCTTGGAAAGGAGATTGGACAAATTTGTGAGCAGACCTTCTACAGTGTTCTTATGTGGGATAGCGACGAAGAAGTTTCTTGGCAAGTGGTTCGCTATGTTATGAAGCCACTATTCTGGTTGAAGTTGTCGGATATAGAAATAAGTGATGATTCCAGGATTCTTCGGTATTGAGTTTTTGTCTTCTGTGGCGATAAGTCTTGAGTTTCTGTAGTTTATCAAGTGGTTGTGTGAATTTCGGTGTTGTACGCAGGCATTCTTGTGTCGTCAGACCTGCTTGCGTATTGGTGTTCTGAAATACGTGTTTGGAGGTCCTTGATGTTTTGCCACGTATAACTTGTTGCAGTCATTACAGGGGATTATGTATACCCCTGCAGAGGATGGAGGCTTGTCCTGTCTACTATGGTGATGTCCTTGATGGTCTGGTTGTGGAGGTAGATTTCTTGGAATGATGTTTTGGCAAAAATGTTGGAAAACATGTTTGGCAATGGAGTTGGTGGGAAGGGACTATGTACTCTTCTCGGCAGTGTCTTCTCTGGGTGTGTTGAGATGTTTAATTTCCCGCCGTCTGCAGTCTCTGATGAAAATGACGAGGATAGTGGAGTTTAGAAAATATTTGTTCAATTAGTGCATTCTTCCTCAAGGAACTCGTTGCTGCAGATCTGAGTGAAAGCAGGAAGAAGCCTATAATTACACCACGTTTGGTTTTGGTGTCGTGGTGAGAGTGGAAGTGGAGAAATCGTTTGGTTGGTGGGTTTTCGATAGACTTTAAAACGAAGTTCGTGGTCAGCTTTGCAGAGCAGGACATCAAGGGAAAGGGAAAAGTGTTGTCGACTTCTTCTTCAAGTGTGAACTGGATTAAAGGCTCGACCTGGTTGAGCTTGTCTTGGAGAGCTTTAACGTTGGGAAACGTTTAGGAGTTATGAGGAGAATGTCGTCAACAACGGAGCCAGGTGACAGACGAAGGAATAATGGTGGAGAAACGTTCGGCTTCTAGATGTTCCATGTTAGGTTCGCCAGGACTGCACTGAGTGGCGAACCCATGGGTAGTCCAAAAGTCTGCTGATAGAGGTGATTTCGAAAGAGAAACAGTAAAGCCAAACATAGTTCAACAAGGTCGATTTAAACTATGTGTTGGCTTACGTGTTTCTCTTTCGAAAATCACCTCTATCAGCAGACTTTTTTGGAAAACCATGGGTTCGCCACTCAGTGCAGTCCTGGCGAACCTATACATGGAACATCTAGAAGCCGAACGTTTTTTTCCACCATTTTCCTTCGTCTGTCACCTGGCTCCGTTATGTTGACGACATTCTCCTCATAACTCCTAAACGCTTCAAAAGTTTAAGCTCTCCAAGACAAGCTCAACCAGGTCGAGCCTTTAATCCAGTTCACACTTGAAGAAGAAGTCGACAACACTCTTCCTTTCCTTGATGTCCTGCTCTGCAAAGCTGACCACGAACTTCGTTTTAAAGTCTATCGAAAACCCACCACCAAAACGATCTTCTCCACTTCCACCCCTCACCCCGACACCAAAACAACGTGGTGTAATTATAGGTTCTTCCTGCGTGCCTCAGGATCTGCAGCAACGAGTTCCTTGAGGAAGAATGCACTATATTGAACAAATTATTTTCTAAACTCCACTATCCTCGTCATTTCATCAGAGACTGCAGACGGCGGGCATTAAACATCTTCAACACACCCCGAGAAGACACTGCCGGGGGATAAAT
>NW_026498107.1:0-12150 GCF_026875155.1 Cherax quadricarinatus | reverse complement strand
GGCCCACATGTGATTAGACACTGGCCTGTTGTATAGCATGCTTTTGGGCATGGCGTGTTGTGTGTGTGTGTGTGTGTGTAATGACTAATTGTGGTTGTAGTGTTGAGTCATAGACCCTGGACCCGAATCTTCATAGTCGTACTAGGTCCAATCTCTCCTGCTCTATGAGCTTTGTCATACCGCCTCCACAAATATCACTCTCCAGACTATTCCACTTTCTGACAAACTCTATAAATGAAAAAATTTTCCTATCACCCCTGTGACTATAGGAGTTTTTCAACTTCCGACTGTGCCCTCATGTTGTTGTTTCCCATCTGTGAAACGTTCTATCCTCTCACCTTGTCAATTCCTCTCAGCATTTTATATATCTTCATGTTCCCCAGTGTCTTCACGTCAGTTTAAAGTATTGGCCAGACTTACACTATGTACAGAGTCTTGAACGATTTCTTACTGAGGTGTCGGGGAACGCTATTCTTAGGTTTGCTAGTCGCCCGTTGGCTGCAGCAGTATTTGGGACTGATGTGGGCCTCAGGAGATGTACTCTGTATTATGATCCCCCCAAAGATCCTTTTCCTTGAGTGAGATTTGCAGTCTTTGGCCCCCTAGACTGTACTCTGCGGATTTCTTCCCCCTTTCCCTAGATCATGATTAGCAATTGGCGGGATTAAAACTTATGAGCATTTCCTGGACCAGATTTGCAACGCCTCTCCAGAAACCCTCTGTAGTCCTGCCTGATGTTCCTCCAATTGATTTAACCTCATTATTTTTACATCGTCTGTAAAACAGGGGACACTTATGAATCTGTGTCCGTCTGTGTACTCACCTAGTGTGTGTGTGTGTGTTTTGTGTGTGTGTGTGTGTGTGTGTGAGTACTTTACATAGTTGAGGTTTTCAAAAGGTTTGAGTCCTAGCTTATGGCCCGCCTCTTCACTGGTCGCTACTAGGTCACCTCTCCCTGAACCGTGTGCTTTATATACCCTGCTTAAAGCTATGTATGGATCCTGCCTCCACTACATCCTCTTCCCAAACAGTTCCACTTCCCGACTACTCCTGTGGCTGATAGAAATACTTCCTAACATCCCTGTGATTCATCTGTTGTATTCAACTTCCAACTGTGTCCCCCCTTGTTTGTTGTTCCCATCTCTGGAACATCCTGTCCTTTGTCCACCTTGTCAATTTCTCGCAGTAATTTGTATGTTCCGTTATCATGCCCCCCCCTATCTCTCCTGTCCTCTGTGTGTGTGTGTGATGTGTGTGTGTACTCACCTATTTGTACTCACCTATTTGTGGTTGCAGGGGTCGAGTCCCTAGCTCCTGGCCCCCCTCTTTCCCGGTTGGCTACTAGGGCCCTCTCTCTTCCCCGCTCCATGGAGCTTTATCAAAATCCTCGTCTTAAAACTGTGTATGGTTCCGCCTCCACTACGTCCATTTCTAGGCTATTTCCACCGCCTTACAACTCTATGACTGAGAAATACTTCCTACTATCTCACTGACTCATTGTGTCTTCAACTTCCAATTGTGGCCTCTTGTTTCTGTGTCCCTCCCTGGAACATCCGTCTTTGTCCACCTTGTGGGGGAAAAAAAAAAATTCCACGCAGTTAATTTTAATATTGGTCGTATCATGTCTCCCCTGACCCTCTCCTCCTGTCCTTCAAGTGTGGTCAGGCCGATTTCCCTTAATCTTTCCTCATAGGACATTCCCCTTAGCTCTGGAACTACCCTTGTCGCAAAACCTTTTGTACTTTCTCTAGTTTCTTGACGTGCTTTATCAAGTGGCGTTCCAACAGGTGCTGCAGACTCCCATATGGGCCTGACATACACGTGTACAGTGTCTTGAATGATTCCTTATCTAAGGTACGGAATGCTGTCTCAGGTTTGCCGAGGCGCCCATTGCTGCGCAAAAAAAAAGTTTATCTGATTGATGTGTGCTTCCGGAGACATGCTCGGTGTTATAATACTCACTCCCAATATCTTTCTCCCTTTGAGTGAGGTTTGGCCAGTCTTTGTTATGGCCACCTAGCCTATACTTCTGTCTGTGGTCTCTGTGCCCCTCCCCCCCCCATCTTCATGACTTTGTCATTGGCAGGATTAAATTTCGAGAAGGCCATTTGCTGGACCAGGTGTCCAGTCTGTCCAGGTCTCTCTTGAAGTCCTGCCTGTTCCTCCATCAGATTTAATTCTCCTCATTAAATTCCACATCATCTGCAAACAGGGACACTCTGAGTCTAACCCTTTCCGTCATGTCGTTTCACATATTACAAAAATAGCACTGGCCCTAACCGACCCCTGGGGACCTCCGCTCGTCACAGGTGCCCACTGTGATACATCTTACGTACCATACTCGTTGTTTCCTCCCTGTTACAGATTCTCTGATCCATTGCAGTGTGCGGGGCTTCCTGTTATATGCAACCTTGATGCCTAGCTTCTGCACTAATCTCATTGTGAGGAACTGTGTCAAAAGGCCTTCTTGCAGTCAAGAAGATCAATCAACCCACCCCTCATCTCTCTTGGTCTTACTACGTTATTTTATCAAAACTCCAGAAGGTTGTGACACAGGATTTGCCTTCCGTGAATCCGTGCTGGTTGGCAATTTATACTCCTGGTTCCGTTCCAGGTGCTCCACCCACTCTTCCTCCTGATAATCTTCTCCATAATTTTGCATACTATACACAGTCAATGACAACAGGTCTATAGTTTTAGTGCCCTCATTTCTGTCTCCTTTTTTGAAATGGGAACACATTTGCGTCTTCCATACCTCAGGTAAGTTGCCCCCCAGTTCCCAGGGATGTTTGAAGATGTGGTAATGGCCCAGCACAACATATCTGCTCCCTCCTAAGGACCCACGGGGAGATGTTGTCGGTCCCATTTGCCTTTGAGGTATCGATGTCCCTTAGCAGTTCTTCACCTCCTCCTCATCTGTAGTTGTCGTCCAACACTAGCTTGTTGGTGTGTGTGTGTGTGTGTGTGTGTGTGTGTGTGTGTGTGGTGTGTGTGTGTGTGGTGTGAGTGGTGTTTGTGTGTGTGTCTGAGTGTCTGTGTGTGTGTGTCTGTGTGTGTGTGTGTGTCCCTGTGTGTGTGTGTGTCTGTGTGTGTTGTGTGTGTGTCTGTGTGGTGTGGTGTGTGTGTGTGTCTGTGATTCATCTGACGTTGTCTTCAACTTCCAACTGTGTCCCTCTTGTTGTTGTGTCCCATCCTCTGGAACATCTGTCTTTGTCCACCTTGTCAATTTTCTCTCAGTAATTTGTATGTCGTTATCATGTGGCCCCCCCCCTATCTCTCTCCTGTCCTCTGTTGTGGTTGTGTGTGTGTGTGTGTGTGTGTGGTGTGTGTGTGTGTGTGTGTAGTGTTGTGTGTGTGTGTGGTGTGTGGTGTTGTGTGTGAGTGTTTTTGTTTGTGTGTTGTTTGTGTGTGTGTCTTGTGTCTGTGTGTGTGTGTCTGTGTGTGTGTGTGTGTGTCTGCGTGTGTGTGTGTCGTGATTCACTTGTCTCAACTTCCAACTGTGTCCCCTTGTTGTTGTGGTTCCCATCTCTGGAACATCCTGTCTTTGTCCACCTTGTCAATTCCTCCCGTAAATTTGAATGTTGTTATTCATTACTCCCCTATATCTCCCTGTCTTCCGTGTGTGTGTGTGTGTGTGTGTGGTGTGTGTGTGTGTGTGTGTGTGTGTGTGTGTGTGTGTGTGTGTGTGTGTGTGTGTGTGTTGTGTGTGTGTGTGTGTTGTGTGTGTGTGTGTGGTGTGTGGTTTGGTGTGTGTGTGTGTTTTGTGTGTCTGTGTCTGTGTGTGTTCTATGTCTGTGTCTGTGTGGCCTTTGTCATGTGTGTCTGTTTCTCACCTATATGTGCTTGCAGGTGGTCGATTCATAGCTCCTGGCCCCGCCTCTTCACTGGTCGATACTAATTCACTCCTCTCCCTGCCTCCATGAGCCTTTATCATACCTCTTCTTAAAGGGGCGGGGTGTAGGGGGGGGGGGGGGGGGGGGGGGGGGGGGGGGGGTTGGAAAGGGGGTTAGGCTTCCACTACTTCACTACTCGCAGAGTATTCCACTTCCTGACAACTCTAAGGGCTAAAGAAAAATACTTCCTAACAACCGTATGAAGGCATCTGGTTTTTCAGCTTCCAATTGTGTCCCCCCTAATCCTGTACCCCCATCTCGAACATTCGAGTCCTATCCACCTTTCAATGCCTCTCATATTTTATACGTTTGTTATCATGAATCACTTCATTTCCCTTCTATCCACTAGTGCCATTAGGTTGAGTTTCCCTTAACGCTCTCCTCATCAAACATAACCCCTCAGTTTCCGGAACTAATCACGTGTTGCAAATTTTTTGCACTTTCTCCATTTCGTGACGTTGGGTTTTTGACTATGGTGAGGGTTCCATACTGACGCCTGCATACTCCAGTATAGGCCTTAGACCTACATCGGTGACAATTTCGATGAATGACTCAGGTTTGCAGTCTCGCATATGCTGCCGCCAGTTATTTGATTGTGTGTGCCTCAGAGGCTATGTTCGTCTATAAAGCCTTTAACCCCAATATCCTTTTCTTTAAATGATGTCTAGCAGCTTTTTGCTTTCCTAACGTGTACGGCCGGTCCGCGGTCTTTTGTGTCCTTCCCCAACTTCATGACCTTACCTTACCGGGGTAAAAACAGCCCGGAGCCATTTATCGGACCAGACTTTTAGTACTGTCCAATCCACCTTGTAATCCTTAATTGATCCTCGCCCACTTGTATTCTCCCTCATCAGTTTCACATCATCAGCGAACAGTGACACTTCTGAATCTATTCTTCCACCATGTTCATTTCACACGTTTACAAGAATAGCACCGGGCCTAGGACTGAACCTTGTGGAACCCCACCTCGACACATGCGTCCACGCGTCCGACACTTCAACACGTACCAACACTCGTTGGTTCCTTCCTGTCAGGTAATTCCCTGATCCATTGCAGTACTTTCCCCTGTTAAGTCCTGCCTCTTCCTCTAATTTTTTTGCACCCAGTCTCTTGTGTGTAATGTGTCAAAAGCCTTCTTGCGTCTAAAAGATGCAATCCTACCCATCCCTCTCACTCCTGTCTTACTTCTGTTACCTTATCGTAGAAACTCAAGTTGATTTATGAAACACAGGATTTCCGCATCTCTGAGCCGTGCTAATTGTTATTATGAACCCAATCTTTTCCATTTGGTTCCACACTTCTCCTTTCCTGATAATCTTTGTTCCATGACTTTACATACTATACAAGTCAGTGACACTGTGTCTGGATTTAGCGCTGCTGTCTGTCTCCTTTCTTAATTTTGGAACTACATGTGCTGTTTGTCCACGCCTCAGGCAACTGCAGCAGTTTTCGATAGATTTTAATGAAGATTGCCGCTAGCGGCAACACACAGTTCCCCTCTGCTCCCTCTCTCAGTATCCCTGGAGAATTGTTCTCTGGGCCCACCGCCCTTTTAGGTTCTAGTTTGTCTAGGTCTTTTCTTCACCTCTCAATTGGTTATGTGGTATTTGTGTCCCAGCACCTGCTGGTGCAACCCTACCTCCACAGTTTTGCTGAAGCATTCCTGACTCTATTGTTGAATACTTTCTTTAAATCTTTTGTTTAGTTCATCACATACTTCTTTGGTCACTCTTCGATGATCTCCCCTCCTTCTTCCTCAGCCTGATTAACCTGGTCCTTGACTGTTGTATTTTCTCCTAATGTGCTGTACAACAACTTTGTTCAGATTTGGCTTTTTGATGCAATGGTCGTCTCGTATTGCCTCTGGCCCTCCTCCTAATCCCTGCATGTTCGTTTCTGGTTCTTCGCAGCTCCTTGTTTTTCCTGTAGTCCTTTGCCTTCTATAACCTTTTTTCCATCGCTCTCGCACACTGGCTTTACCTCTTTTATACACCTCCAGTTAAACCAGGGGCCTCACTCTGGTCTCACCATTTTTTTTCTTTGCCCTTTGGTATGAAACTCTCCTCTGCCTCCCCGCAACTTAGTGGTCCTATTTCCATCATTTCGGTATGTCTTTCCATCTAGTTCTCCACTTCCCACTGCACTTCATGCTCTGGAAACTTCCCATTCCTAGTAGTCCCCTGTATTGAATTTCGGTTTCTCTCTTTGTTCTCATTAGCTGCTGCATTCTCCACTGTTAACTCAACAAGATAATTCAAAACTAAAGGACATGTGGGGACGGGATATCCTCTTTTAGCGCCTAAGGGGTCTTTCGTGGTGATACCCCCTAAGTCTGAACTATCAAGGTGATTAATGAGATCCAGCCTTGCTGCAAACATCCTCTCCTCTCATCATCTGGTTGTATCCCTAACATAATTGGTGCATGAAGTTCTTTAATACAGTCTCCAACATCTAGCCCTACATGTTTCCTGGTCCCCCATGTGGCTCAAGGTTTTTCCCAGTTCCCAATCTCTTTATGATTGAAATCCCCATTATAAGCAATGTATTGTCCCTACCCATATGAGCCCTCCTGGCCACCTTCATTGTGTACCCACAATTGCCTTATTGCACATACCATACTTCTTTTTCCTTGTCCCCTGCGTTAAGTGGTGGGTTATACATCACTGCTATCATTCACCTTTGGGACCCCCATCCTGAAGTGTTCCTGCAATGAGCATCTGTTTCCACCTCTTTTTCCATCACTTGAAAACTAACTCCACTGTTTATTTGAGAGCAATGCTATCTCCTCCCCCTCCTCTGTTCTCTTTGTCCTTTCCTCATAATCGATATCCAGGTGGAAAAAATTGTATCTGTTTATCATCCCTTGTTAGTTTTGTCTCCTGTTTGTGCCATGATGTCAGGTGGGTGCATCCAAGATGTGTTCTTGCCACTCTTCATTCTTTATTTGGTTTTTCCATCTACATTGGTGTACCATTAACTTTAGTCTTCCTTTCCATTACAGCATTTTCGAGACGGAAGAGGAAGGTGCAGGTGGGAAGGTGGGAGGCAGGGTCAGAATAATATGGAAGGCTGCTGTGTTGTGGAATTAGTGCTTAGCTGGGTGGAGTATTGATTGAGGTTTGGTTTCTGTTACTGTGATTTGGATTGATTATGTGGTGACAGGCGGTTGAGGAGGTTTCTGAAGCATTTGGCCGTTTGGTGTTCCCCCAAAGGACTAAGCTTTCCTGTCTGTCGTTGCCTGTCCATTCTCTCTTTCCTTCCACTGGTTTTTGTCTTGCTCTTTCTTTTTCCATTTTGTTCCTTTCGTTTTGTGATCTGAATCGATTGAGGAACACTTTTTGAAAATCGAAGAGTCTTTTAACAGTGGTTTCTGTGGGTAGTAATCCTCTTTTGTACCATATCCTGTCATGAATGTTCAATCTTATGGTTATTTTTTTTTCCCTCGAATACCCCCCAAGTCCTGTGAAAATTTTCTACTGAGACATCATGTTCTTTTCTCCTGCTATTGCAATGAAGTTCTTAATCTCTGTTGTCTCTCAATGCATTCTTTCCACCATAGGTCTGCCCTTCAGCCTCCTAAAGCTGATGAATAATTTATTGACCTCTCCCTCTCCTATCCATTTCTTTTTCCCTCTGTATCTTTGGATCTGATCTAAGCATCTCCTTTGCTGGTTTCCCTAAACATCCTCCCAGACACCCTGATGGCCTGACATTACTGCTACAAAAGAACTGTCTTAGCTCATCCCCTCCCTCAGTCCTCCTCGCTGCCAATGATGTTTTCACATTTCAGTACATCTTGCACCCTTTTGGACCTCATTTTTAAGATCCTTCTTCACACACCCATTTCTTCCTCTAGTCTCTGTACATTGCCACAGCTACACAACTCTTGATTCCCACTTTTTGCCTCTCAGCGATATTTTGTCCTAAAATTGATATACCTAAGCTCGATTAACCTTCCTCCCATTGTTGTTCCATTTTGTCATCTTGATTCTTTTTCTAACAGATTCTCGCCTATTACGGACCAGCCATCATCGGTTCCCTTGCCTTTATGTCCTGCCTTTTTGAAGATCCCATTTTGTTTTTATCCGTTGATGTTCTATAGCTGCTTCAGCTTATCGAAAAATGTGTAGTGTGGTGGGGGGATTTGTGAGCTGAGTTAGGTTAGAGTTGGTCTATGTGATGTGTGTGGTGTGTGTGTGTGCTCACCTATTTGTACTCACCAATTTGCGGTTGCAGGGGTTCGTTTCATAGCTCCAGGCCCCGCCCTCTGCGCTGATTGCTACTAGGACCCTCTCTCTCCCTGCCCCAGAGCTTTATCATACCTCACCATAAAACTATGTATGGTTTTCCCGCCTCCACTACGTCACACTTTCTAGGCTATTCCACGGCCTGACATACTCTAGACTGAAGAAATACTTCTAACATCCCTTTGATTCAATCTAGTCTTCAACTTCAATTGTGGACCTCTTGTGTCCTGTGTCCCATCTCTGGAACATCCCGTCTTTGTCCACCTTGGTACTATTCTGCTCGCATTATTTTATATGTCGTTATCATGTCTTCCCTGACCCTCCTGTCCTCCAGTGTCGTCAGGCCGATTTCTCCTCAACCTTTCTTCGTAGGACAATCCCCGTAGCTCTGGGATTAGTCTTGTTGCAAACCTTCGCACTTCTCTAATTTCTTGACGTGCCTTGACTAGGTGTGTATTCAAACAGGTCTGTATACTCCCAGTATGGGCCTGCTAAATGGTATACAGAGTCTTGAACGAATCCCATACTGAGGTATTGGAACTCTATCCCGTATTGTTTGGCCAGGCGCCCGTATGCTGCAGCATTTATTTGATTGATGTGCGCCTCAGGAGATATCTCGGTGGTTATACCACACCCCAGATCTTTTCCTTGAGTGAGGTTTGCAGTCTTTGGCCATCTAAACTATATCGTGTCTGCGGTCTTCTTTGCCCTTCCCCAATCTTCATGACTTTGCATTTGGCGGGGTTAAACTCAAGGAGCCAGTTGCTGGACCAGGCTTGTAGCCTGTTCTTCTTGTTCTTGTTCAGACCAGAGCTTTGGTGGAGATGGGTAAGGAAGAAGGATGGGTAAGGATGGAAATATTGGAAAAGGGTGGGAGGGGGGTGAGAGGTAGGATATAAAAGGTAAGTGGCCCAACCACTTTGGTGCAATTTAAAAAGTGTACGTGAAATGATAATATATTTAATTAAGGGGTATAAGACTATACCCCTCAAAGTCACATAGAATATATAACAAGATATATAAGTATCCAGGACTCCTGAATTGGTAGTAATTATACACGTTGCAATTGCTTTATTTCGATTGCACAACGGATTATTTATGGACCAAGGAAGCATAATTTTTCTTGCCAGTATTAAAAAGTATCGTGACAATGGCTTCTTACAGGTGGTGTCCAGCCACATAAATAGCTTAATTTTTACATAGAAAGTTTATATAAGATGTCTCCCTAACCGGAATGATTATTTCATTAAACATAGAAGAGGTTTCTGGTGGTTATCCAATCCACTTCATCAGGGAGGTTGCTCAATATCATGGGTCGATGGTAATCATCTTTATGAATAAAACGACGACCCTCTGTGGGAGAGTTCATTCTGAGAGTCCTGTGAGGAGGAGTAATTGATGGTGTAATCGGTGTATTTATCACTTGTATAGGATGTTCTCTATCTGGCATTATAGTTTTCTTGCATTATATAAAGTTATTTTCTTTTTAGGGTTCAAGGCGTACATTATGGCAGTAATATGCTTGTTGTATGATGTAAATCTGCCATTTTAACTCTGTCCATCTCCTCCTGGTTTCGTGTGATTGAAGCGAAGAGCATCTATTCCTGGACTCCTTTGTAACATGGTATTCGGGGTATTGTCTATTATCATTTTATACAGATGTTTTTTTGACATGTTTAAGGTGCTTGATTAAATCTAAAAAGTCTGCTAAGACCGGCTTTTGGCTATGATGACTTTTTAAGTTTACATGAAGTTGATTAGAGCAGCCTGTCATTTCATAACCCAAAATCTTGTTAGGTTTTCTAATCTAATGCTACAGGGTACTTCTGTGGAGATACCTCCTTTATTCTTCAATTGTTGATGCAAAACATTCCTATCGTGCTAACAAGGACCTTGTCAGGATTAGTTGTAATTCTCCATTTCTTTTCCAATTAGATGTTTCGAAAACGAAGTTCAATATAACATAATCTGCAAACTGTGTCACAATTGTATCAATTAAACCGGTTGAAAACAAAAAGAAAAAAAAACAGGAAAACCACATAAGGTATCTTGCTGACGTGGATACGCAACTTTACATTCAGCTGCTGCACCAACACAGCTTCCACAACAAACTCTGCCGTCGTCAACAACAAAGCCAAACTTCTCGACCAGCTGACTGGCTTACCTCAACCTTTCAACAAGCAGGTCAGCCTCCCTGCGACGAATCTCCCCCCCCCCCCCACTTCCCTTCCCTACAATCACCCTTTCTCTCTCTCTCTCTCTCTCTCTCTCTCTCTCTCTCTCTCTCTCTCTCTCTCTCTCTCTCTCATCACACACACACACACACACAACAACACACACACCACAACACACACAACAACACACACACACACACACGTCAATATATTAGAGAAAGTGCAAAGGTTGGCAACAAGGCTGGTTCCAGAGCTAAGGGGAATGTCCTATGAAGAAAGGTTAAGGGAAATCGGTCTGACGACACTGGAGGACAGGAGAGTCGGGGGAGACATAATAACGACATACAAAATGCTGCGTGGAATAGACAAGGTGGATAGAGACAGGATGTTCCAGAGATGGGACACAGAAACAAGGGGTCACAATTGGAAGCTGAAGACTCAGATGAGTCAAAGGGATGTTAGGAATATTTCTTCAGCCACAGATTTTGTTAGGAAGTGGAATAGTCTGGCAAGCGATGTGGTGGAGGCGGGAAACCATACATAGCTTTAAGATGAGGTATGATAAAGCTCATGGAGGAGGAAGGGGGAGGACCCAGTGGCGGTCACTGAAGGGGAGGGGCCAGGAGCTGAGTCTCGACCCCTGCAACCACACTTAGGTGAGTACAATTGGCGAGTACACACACACAAAGACCTGCTATTTCTGGACCACCAGGCAAAATCACTAGAAGACCTTTGACGAGTTTCGAGAGTTTTCCTACTCCCGGAGTCCGGCCTTGGGCTAGGCTCGTTCTTCTGGATTACCGAGTAGTCACTAGAAGACCTGGTTCTGTTGGACCACCAGGTCAGCCCACCCGAAAACCTGCTACTCGAAGACTATACCAGTATTTTTATCACATGTGCAACATCTGGGTATCTTTATTGTAGACGTTTCGCCATCCAGTGGCTTTTATCAATACAAATTCAAGGACATAACTTGAAGACAGTAGAACTATATACAAAAGTTGAAGTAATCAGTCCCTCAGCTTTAGAGTTGATGTAAGAGCACCGTAGTGAAGATCTGGAGCACAGGCAAGGAGACTGGCGCTTATACACGAACGTCAGGTGGAATGGGACGTGTAGCAGACGAGGGCATAGTCACTTCACACCAACTCCAAAGCTGAGGGACTGATTACCCCATCTTTTGTACATAGTCCTGTCTTCAAATTATGTCCTAGAATTTGTATTGATAAAGCAACTGGATGACGAAACGTTTACAATAAAGATACCCAGATGTTGCCCATGTGCCTTAATTTTCATCTTGTCGTATTGCATACATTCTTGTACAGAATTTTTGTCATCAAAGATCGTGAAACAAAATACTCCTCCTCGAAAAAAAAAAAAAAAAAACAGACGCCGATATATAATTAGAGAGAAAAAACACTACTCTTGGAGGTGTGAGGGATCAAGTAACAGCAGGTTAAGGTCAAGGGTTTAGATGGTGCCTTTCAAGGCAGTGATCCAAACAGTCATTAAAGCTTAATAACCCACGAGGCGAGCCATTCTTAGTTCTAAGTGTCTCTCACTGCGTGTACTGTCTTTGCAGGGGTTTGACTTATAGCTCCTGGCCCACTTTTAACTACTAACGACTGACTTTACGGATTCCTGACCCCGAGGGCTCTACCATGCCCGCTCTTGAAACAGTAATAGCTTGGTTAGTCAGGTAATTAACAAAGAAACCTGGCCTCAGGCCGGGCTGCGAGGGTAGAAGAACCCTTAAAACCTGTCACAGGAATTCATATTCTTGTTCTTGTTCTTGTCCAGAACCAGAGCTTGGTGAGATGGGTAAGGAAAAAGGGA
>NW_026498104.1:0-27025 GCF_026875155.1 Cherax quadricarinatus | reverse complement strand
AAGGGACTAGAAAAAAAAATTATGTAACATCACAGTCACATGAAATGGTTGTGAAGCAATAACCCGACTGAAGCAAAATAAGTCACCGGTCCTGATGAGTTTTTTCAAGGGTTTCTTAAGGAATGCAAAATGGAAGTCTGTGAACCATTAACTAATATTTTTAATTTATCTCTTCAAACAGGTGTAGTGTCTGATATGTGGAAGATGGCTAATGTAATTCCTATTTTTAAAACAGGGGACAAGTCGTTACCGTCAAATTACCGCCCAATAAGCCTGACCTCAATTGTAGGCAAATTACTAGAGTCAATTATAGCTGAGATTATAAGAAGCCATCTAGATAAGCATAGCTTGATTAATGATACTCAGCATGGATTCACAAGAGGCCGGTCTTGTCTAACTAATTTATTAACTTTCTTCAGTAAAGCTTTTGAGGCTGTTGACCACGATAAAGAATTTGATATTAATTTACTTAGATTTTAGTAAGGCATTTGATAGAGTTTCCGCACCAAAGACTGTTAAAGAAAGTAGCAGCTCATGGCATTGGGGGAAGGGTGCTCTCGTGGATCGAGTCATGGCTCATTGACAGGAAGCAGAGAGTGTCCATAAATGGGGTTAAATCCGAGTGGGGATCTGTAACAAGTGGCGTTCCACAGGGATCAGTCTTGGGCCCGTTGTTGTTTATAATATATATCAATGATCTTGATGAAGGAATTACTAGTGATATGAGCAAATTCGCCGATGACACGAAGATAGGTAGGATAATTGATTCAAACGTAGATGTTAGGGAACTTCAGGAGGATTTAGACAAACTCTACTCTTGGTCAGAAAAGTGGCAGATGCAGTTCAATGTAGATAAATGCAAGGTTCTGAAGCTCGGGAGTGTCCATAACCCTAGCACTTATAAGTTAAATAATGTAGAACTTAGCCATACAGATTGCGAAAAGGACTTGGGGGTTATGGTAAGCAGCAACCTTAAACCAAGACAGCAATGCCTAAGCGTACGTAAAGTAAAAGGACACAAGTGCAACTAATGTGACATTTATTGTGGCAACGTTTCGCTCTCCATGAGCTTTATCAAGCCATTCAATGGCTTGATAAAGCTCATGGAGAGCGAAACGTTGCCACAATAAATGTCACATTAGTTGCACTTGTGTCCTTTTACTTTACATATTGTCGGTAATTCTACCAACTTTATTACAAGCGTACGTAATAAGGCAAATAGATTACTGGGATTTGTATCAAGAAGTGTAAGCAACAGAATTCCAGAGGTCATACTGCAGCTTTATACATCATTAGTAAGGCCTCACCTAGATTATGCAGCTCAATTCTGGTCTCCATATTACAGAATGGACATAAATTCGTTAGAAAACATTCAGCGTAGGATGAATAAATTAATACATAGCATTAGAAATCTTCCTTATGAAGAAAGATTGAAGACTCTTAAGTTACATTCACTTGTTAGACGAAGAATGAGAGGAGACCTGATCGAAGTGTATAAGTGGAAGATAGGTATTAATAAAGGGGATATTAACAAGGTCTTGAGGATATCTCTCCAAGAGAGAACCGCAGTAATGGTTTTTAAATTAGATAAGTTTAGATTAGAAAGGACATAGGAAAGTATTGGTTTGGAAATAGGGTAGTTGATGAGTGGAACAGTCTACCTAGTTGGGTTATTGAGGCTAGGACTTTGGGTAGTTTCAAATTTAGGTTGGATAAGTACATGAGTGGGAGGGGTTGGATTTGAGTGGGACTTGCACATCGGAGCTTGTTTCTTGGGTGGCATTGAAAATTGGGTTGGTCAAATGTTTGTTAGTGGGATGAATTGTAAAGGACCTGCCTAGTATGGGCCAACAGGCCTGCTGCAGTGTTCCTCCTTTCTTATGTTCTTATGTTCTTATAAGAGGTGGAGAGTGTGTTTAAGTATATGGGTTCAGGCATGTCATGCGAGTAAAGAATATAGAGTGTAGGAGACAGCACAGAGACTTGTGGGACTCCGGCATGAAGGGTGAAGTAGTCAGAGGTTTTGTTCCTGAACTTTATGCACATAGTGCGGCCATCAAGGAAACTGCATAATAATTTCGTCATATTTACTGGAAAATCAAAGGAGGTGCAGATCTTGGGCCTTGTTTATGTGAATATAGCTCAGGACGGTGTTTAAAGCGTCTTGTGTAGAGCGGTGTTGTCTGATTCCAATCTGCTGTTAGTTCAGTAGGTTGTCTCAAGGTGAGTTCTGAGTCTTATGTTCACAAGTTGCTCAAAAGTCATCCCTAAGATTTCTAGCAGGATTATGGACCTTTAGATCTTTGGGTCTGTAAAGTCTTTACCAGTTGTTAGGTAAGACACATATGCAACAGTTAGGTATCTTTATTATGAAACGTTTCGCCTACACAGTAGGCTTCTTCAGTCAAGTACAGAAAAGTTGATAGAAGCAGAAGATACTTGAAGACGATGTAATCAGTCCATCACCCTTAAAGTTTTGAGGTGGTCAGTCCCTCAGTCTGGAGAAGAGCATTGTTCCATAGTATGAAACAATATGGAGAAGAAGTGACAGGATGGAGCTTTTTATAGCGCCAAGAGGTGAGACGTAGGCCACTAGGAGAGGTAAGAACTCAGATGTTGAGAGGTCAGGTCCCTCTCAAATCCAGCCCCTCTCATTAGTGGAAGTTGTCGAAGTTGATTGCAGGTCTGTACCAAGATACCCTTGTGTTGCAGTGTCTGACAGATTGAACATTAAAATGGTTATAAATACGACAGGTTGTTAGGTAAGACACATATGCAACAGTTAGGTATCTTTATTATGAAACGTTTCGCCTACACAGTAGGCTTCTTCAGTCAAGTACAGAAAAGTTGATAGAAGCAGAAGATACTTGAAGACGATGTAATCAGTCCATCACCCTTAAAGTTTTGAGGTGGTCAGTCCCTCAGTCTGGAGAAGAGCATTGTTCCATAGTATGAAACAATATGGAGAAGAAGTGACAGGATGGAGCTTTTTATAGCGCCAAGAGGTGAGACGTAGGCCACTAGGAGAGGTAAGAACTCAGATGTTGAGAGGTCAGGTCCCTCTCAAGGGTATCTTGGTACAGACCTGCAATCAACTTCGACAACTTCCACTAATGAGAGGGGCTGGATTTGAGAGGGACCTGACCTCTCAACATCTGAGTTCTTACCTCTCCTAGTGGCCTACGTCTCACCTCTTGGCGCTATAAAAAGCTCCATCCTGTCACTTCTTCTCCATATTGTTTCATACTATGGAACAATGCTCTTCTCCAGACTGAGGGACTGACCACCTCAAAACTTTAAGGGTGATGGACTGATTACATCGTCTTCAAGTATCTTCTGCTTCTATCAACTTTTCTGTACTTGACTGAAGAAGCCTACTGTGTAGGCGAAACGTTTCATAATAAAGATACCTAACTGTTGCATATGTGTCTTACCTAACAACCTGTCGGTATTTTATACCATTTTAATGTTCAATCTGTCAGACACTGCAACACAAGGGTATCTTGGTACAGACCTGCAATCAACTTCGACAACTTCCACTAGTGAGAGGGGCTGGATTTGAGAGGGACCTGACCTCTCAACATCTGAGTTCTTACCTCTCCTAGTGGCCTACGTCTCACCTCTTGGCGCTATAAAAAGCTCCATCCTGTCACTTCTTCTCCATATTGTTTCATACTATGGAACAATGCTCTTCTCCAGACAGAGGGACTGACCACCTCAAAACTTTAAGGGTGATGGACTGATTACATCGTCTTCAAGTATCTTCTGCTTCTATCAACTTTTCTGTACTTGACTGAAGAAGCCTACTGTGTAGGCGAAACGTTTCATAATAAAGATACCTAACTGTTGCATATGTGTCTTACCTAACAACCTGTCGGTATTTTATACCATTTTAATGTTCAAAGTCTTTACCAGGCTTAGGGATGAGAGTAGCCAAAGCAGATTTGAATAAAGGTGGGAAGCATCCGTATGCACTGGAGAGATCGGTAATAGCTGATGCGACAGTGTGTAAGGTGTCGAAGGACAGAATGAGATAGCCCAGAAGCACCAGGTGCTTTCTTGGGGAGACGAGTTAAGAGGGAGATGACATTCTGTTGTGTGAAAGGAGAGGTAAGAGGATGGGAGGAGGAAAGGGAATTTAGAGTGATGACTGGGCTGGGAGTGGTAAGATGACTATGGTCTGTGATCCAGCGTTCGATGTCGGATGTGTACTCACCTAATTGTGGTTGCAGGGGTCGAGACCCAGCTCCTGGCCCCGCCTCTTCACCGACCGCTACTAGGTCCTCTCTCCCCCTGCTCCATGAGCTTTATCATACCTCGTCTTAAATCTATGTATAGTTCCTGCCTCCATTACATCGCTTGCCAGACTATTCCATTTCCTAACTACTCTATGACTGAAGAAATACTTCCTAACATCCCTTTCACTCATCTGAGTCTTCAGCATCCAATTGTGACCTCTTGTTTCTGTGTCCCATCTCTGGAACATGCTGTCTCTGTCCACCTTGTCTATTCCACGCAGTATTTTGTATGTCGTTATCATGTCTTCCCTGACCCTCCTGTCCTCCAGTGTTGTCAGACCGATTTCCCTTAACCTTTCTTCATAGGACATTCCCCTTAGCTCTGGAACTAGCCTTGTTGCAAACCTTTTCACTTTCTCTAATTTTTTGACGTGTTTGACCAGGTGTGGGTTCCAAACTGGTGCTGCGTACTCCAGTATGGGCCTGACGTTACACAGTGTATAAAGTCTTGAACGATTCCTTACTGAGGTACCGGAACGCTATTCTCAGGTTTGCCAAGCCCCCATGTGCCGCAGCAGTTATCTGGTTAATGTGTGCTTCTGGCGATGTACTCGGTATTATACTCACTCCTAGGTCTTTCTCCTTGAGTGAGGTTTTCAGCCTTTGGCCTCCTAGCCTGGTCTTCCTTGCCCTCCTCCGATCTTCATGACTTTGTATTTGGCGGGGTTAAATTCTAGGAGCCAGTTTCTGGATCACACATCCAGCCTGTCCAGGTCTCTTTGTAGACCTGTCTGGTCCGCGTCTGATTTAATTCTCCTCATTAACTTCACGTCATCTGCAAACAGGGACACTTCTGAGTCTATCCCTCCATCATGTCGTTCACATATACAAAGAATAGCACTGGTCCCAGGACTGACCCCTGTGGGACCCCGCTAGACACTGGCGCCCACTGTGATACCTCATCACGGACCATGACTCGCTGTTGCCTCCCTGTTAGGTATTCTCTGATCTTTGGCAGTACCCTTCCTGTTATAATACTGCCTGTTCCTCTAGCTTCTGTACTAATCTCTTGTGAGAAACTGTGTCGAAGGCCTTCTGCAGACCAAGAAAATGCAATCAGCCCACCCCTCCCCTCTATTTCATACTTCAGTTACCTTGTCAAAAACTCTAGTAGGTTTGTGATACAGGATTTTTCTTCCATGAATCCGTGCTGGCTGTCGTTTATAATCTTGTAGATGATGGTTCAGAGAACCGACATTTGATTAAATTGACATGTGCAACTCCCCCTGGGTATCTAATTTGTATTTGCGGAAAACGTTTTCGCCACACAGTGGCTTCATCAGTCCATACAAGGAGAATCTTGAAGAACAGGAGGAGGAATGAGGTAATCAGTCCCTCACCTTGAGTCCGAATGTGGACAGTCCATCAATCTTTGAATTAGAATACGGCCATACGTGCTGAGAAGAGCTTATAACCGTTGGCAGGAAGGTGCAGCAGTCATAGTCGTGTAACATTTGTTCATTGTTTCGTTCCATTGCTCCGCAGTTGCTCAAGTATGGACGGCAGGTCTAGGTATTAGGTGAATATAAGAACATAAGAATGTAGGAACACTGCAGGAGCCTACTGGCCCATACGAGGCAGTCCTATCAAAACGACATCTACCAAAGCTACCCAAGAAATAACTCCGTAACCCCCATGACACCAATCAAACCCAAGCCCCCTCCTCCACACATATATTAGTCCAGTCTCTTCGTTAAAGCTACCCAAGGTCCTAGCCTCTATCACCCCACTGGGAAGACTGTTCCACCATCTACAAACTGTGTTAAGAAAACCAGTACTTACCTAGTCCTTTTCTTAAATCTAAATTTATCCCAACTTAATTCCATAATTCCTGGTTCTTACCTGGTTCGTTACACCCTCAGTACTTTTATTATGTCCTCCCTTGTTTAATGCCGTCATCCACTCTACACTTCACATTGATATCTCCCCTCATTCTACGCCTCTTCCAGAGAGTGGAGATTTAAGGCTTTAAGTCATCCTTCATACGGGAGGTTCTTACACATTAAATCATTTTAGGTCATCTTCTCTCTATGTCTCTAATGAGTCTATGTCCATCCTGTAGTAAGGACCAAACTGAGCAGGGCATAATCGAGGTGAATGAGCCGGTCAGAGGGGCTAGTGGATTTATAGAGCTGTAAAATAACTTTTGTTTGGGACTTTTGTTACTTATACTTCTTGAATAAATCCAAGTAATCAGTTGCCTTGTTGCCGCACACTAAGGCACTGCTGTCTTGGCTTAGATTTCTGCTTACCATGACTCCCAAGTCTTTTTCACATTCTGTATGACCAAGCTCTACTTCACCTAGATTATAGCTTCGAGGGTTATTTTCATTCAAGGGCAAGTACCTTACACTTATTCCACATTAAACTTCATCTGCCATTTTTCTGACCAAGACATTAATTTGTTCAAATTGTCCTGGAGTACACTGATATCCTCCTCAGAGTGAATTTATACGACCTAATCTTTTTATTCCATTTCCAGCAAACTACTCATGTCCACTAGTAATCCCTTCATCAAGGTCATTATGTAAATTATGAACAGGAAGGGCCTAAAACTGATGCCTTGTGGAACCCCACTAGTGACTAATCCCCATTCAGTTTCACATCATTAATTTGTAACTCTCTGCTTTCTCTATTGGTAAGCTGCCTCAATCCATGCTAAGAACTTTACCTACTATACCATGAGCTGCCACTTTTCTTAAGAAGTCTCTTGGTGAGTACTCTGTCGAAGGCTTTACTAAAATCCAATAAACAATATCATATTCCTTATCAAGTCAACTACCTCAAATGTTTCTATGTTGAACGTCAGCAAGTTTGGTCGGAGGCAGGAACGACCTCACGTGAATCCATGCATGAGATTCATTATCAAGTTATGCTCTCAAGGTGACTTCTGATAATGTCAGCTTAATTGATTCTAATAAACTTGCCCACTATAGATGTCAGAGGCCTTATTGACGGTAATTTGAAGAGTTGGACTTATCCCCTGATTTGAATATAGGAACCACATTAGCCCTCTTCCATAACTCTCTGGCACAACCTGTAGGATGGACGCATTGAATACACTCTCGTTAATGGCTGACTAAGCTCTCATCTTGCATTCCTTAAGGTACCCTTGAAAGCACTCAACGGGTGCCCGGGGACTTATTTTGTTTCAGTTTGTCTATCTGTTTAATAACCATGTCCCACTCGTGACAGTAATTTAGTTTAACTTAAATTCATCAGGAACTAAATAATTGTTAATTACTGAATCTCATTTACATCTTCCTGTGGTAAAAACTGACAAAAAGTAGTCCTTAAATAAGGAACACATTCCAGTTTCATTATCCGTCGCTGTTCCATTCCCAAGAGGAGGATGTTTAGGAGGAGAGGGGAGTTTTTTTTTTTTTTTTTTTATTTTTTTAGAGTGGGTTTTTTTTTTTTTTTTTTTTTTTTTTTTTTTTTTTTTTTTTTTTTTTGGCAAAGGAGAAGTCAGGAGAGGAGATGGGTTTAAGGAGGGTTAGGAGACAGAGCGAAGGAGGGGGGTTTTTTTTTTTTTAGAGGAAGCGATCCCAAGGCGTTTTTTTTTTTTTTTTCCAGGGGCGAGGGCAGAGGGAGAGGAGCAGTTTTTTTTGTTTTTTTTTTTTTTTTTAGAAGTTTTTTTTTTTTTAGGGGGGAGCAGCAGTTGAGGGTAGGTGAGGTAGAGTTTTTTTTTTAGGTTTTTTTTTTTTTTGTGGGGGTTTTTCAGAGGTCCTAACTTTTTCCTTCACCTTCGTCCTTATACACTTGAAAGAACCCCCTTTGGATTAGTCCTTTGATTCATTTAGCACTCTAATTTCATAGTCACTTTAGCCTTTCTGTTGCAAAACCCTGAACGGGTTACAATGATTATTATGTAATAATATGTAAATGTTATATTACCTTTTCATTTAATTATATGCTTTAATATTTGCGATAATAGCTAATCACTAATGTATTTGCCTTATATTTGTTTTTTATTTGACGTAACTTATGTTGTTTAGGAGTATAAAAATTGCTCAGTTAGTCTTGATTGTCAAACTACGGTAATTATCGCTTGTCGCTCGTTATACTCCCGGCTTCTGAGCTGCGGCGCTGTCCACGGGGCTATCACGTGATCGAGGGGGGGTGTCCTCACCCTCATGAAGTATTTCATCTGCTGGGGAGAAATCGCTTGGTGGTTGGACAGCATTGTCTGTCTAATTATTCTGTTATTCTGTAGAACTTTTGTTCACCAGAACATTGTATAGAACTTTTGTGATTTTCGACGATTGTACTGAGGTTGTTGTGTCAACTTAGACACTGAATAATCTCAGGTCTTAGCTATAGCTTCTGACCTAATTTGTACTGGTTCTGTGTATTGTCACAGTCGCGTTTTTCCTATGCTGAACATAGATTCCAGTAGTATGGGAGTTTTCGTAAACTTTGTGGAGGAAATCTGCTGATGGTCCCTACTTAGTGTCGTTATATTTATTTCACCGTTCCTGATTCTGTGTCGCAGGTCGCTTTGATATTTCATTGCTATTGGGCTTACATCTTGTTGTCAAGCAGACTGTTCGGGTTGCCAGTGGGTCAAGAAGTTAGTTTATTTGAGGACTTTGTCATCACTTTTTAAGTCTTATTCGAGTTTTTTGAGACTAGCTAACTACTTAAGACACTTACACGCATACAAAACCTTACTTGTACAATTTAAAATATCTTATTAAATGTTAAGTACCTGACGGACTTAAAATTAAAATGTATATGTGCTTTCAGCACAAAAATATTGAACCGAGAGATTGATTTTATTTTGATTGCTGTGATTTAATTTAATTTGATAATATACCTCTAGACTTAATAAATTTATTAAATTTTAATTTCTCTAGTTAGTAGCCTACCAGTTGTAATCCTAAAGCCCCTATTGAACCATACTGAATTTTAAAAAGGGATAATTGGACAAGGATACTGACTACTTGTTATGAAAACCCAGTAACAGGCTGGATGCTAAAAAGGGCAGTCCTTTCTAGTATTCACTGAGATCTCTAAGCTTAAGAATCGCTTTTTTTTTGTAACAAATGGGGGCCTGTCCGGGATGCTCTTGATCCAAGGTGTTGGAGAAATTGTCCAGTTTGACATACTAGTAAATCTATGATCAAACACTTTGAGTACTTTCCTAATCTGAAGACTTTGAGTTAGTCTTGTAAAAACATACCAGGTGGATGTATGTACCTGACTGAGTCTCTTGATCCAAGGAGATGGAAATACTGTTTATGAGCTCTAGCTGTAAGACAACCAACACTAAAATTCCTATTAGGATTACAGTTTCCCATAATCACTCTCTCGTAAAACAATTATTTTCGTGATGTAGGGCCAAAGTGAAACAGTTAATTGATACTCTGACTTTGTCTGAGTTAAGTACATTAAAACTTTAGACGTGTTGGCGAGTAGCCAAGTATCTCGGTGTGACGTATAACAGGAATTACACAGCTGAAACTGTCAGAGCATTAATTAAAGATATATTGTTTCCTGCTCATACAGAGATGTCTGATTATGATTCAGATTCAGAAAGCCTAGTGTCACAATTAGGAAGTATGACTCTATTTGATGAAGAGGAAAGAGCAACTAGAGCAGAAGTGAGCCTAGTGTCCGAGCCTAGTGTAGCTCAGTTCTCGCTCACGCCTTCCCTTACTGACACATTAGTACAGAGTATAGTTGGTATGACTAAGCCTCAAAGCTAGTACTGTGTAAGCTACAAACCTGTATCACTTATCCAAGACCAATCTAGACTCTCTAGAGACGGCTGGACGAAGTGTCTGACCTAAGGACCGTCCAGACCATGTTAATTTCCCTACTCCTCCATTACCTACTGGTCCTATCTCTCAGGAACAGTTTGAGAGGTTTGAACGCCTCATTATGTTGCAGACTGCACAAATAGAGTCACAGGGAAATTGAACGAAGAATATTTACCAAAGAGAAAATGTTCTCTGTTAAGACAACAGACTGATAGATCACAGGACACATTTAATGTGCAAAAGCAGCATCCATGGGTTCCTAAGTTTTTTGAAAGTGACATAGACACATATTTTTGATGTGTTTTGAGAACCAGCACATGCTATGAACTGGCCACGTAAGACAGGGCAACATTGTTGCATACTGCTTTGATTGGAAGAGCTCAAACCTGTACTGCAGGCCATAAATACCTTTTGCACAATACATTAGTTATGAGACGGCTGTCAAACAAACAAATTTCAAGAGACGTAAAACTTGTTACCTAAAAGTATCAATGACAATTACGTTCGTTACACAACACGACAAAGATCAAACTTGTGTAGAGTTTGCTCGAGAAAAAAAGTGCATTTTCAGAGGTGGTGTAGATCTGCTAAATGTAACAACTACTACGAGCCTAGTTCATTGTTACTACATGAAGAGTTTAACAACTGTATGTCTGGCGGACATACCAAGAATACTGATCGATAATACTTCCTCATATATTCTGGAAACTGCGGGCATTAGCAGACAATTAACGAGATTCTCACAAACTTGTACGTACTAAAACACAAAGAAACAAGGTAACTAAAGATTGTCCAAGAAGTTGGCAACCCTAAATCAGCTGCTCATTGCCGGCGCTTATGGAAACCTGCTCTACTGTAACTTCTCGTACCTTTACCAGAAAACTCACAATCCTGAATCTGTTCTCAGTGGCTAGAACAGAAATCTGGCATCTGAGAAGAAGTAAATGTCCCTATTGTAACATAAAAGGACATGACAAGAGAGTATTGCAATAAGTTAAAGAGTATTGTGAGATACAGTCGTGCGGCTGGCGGCCCCACCTCAATCGTATCCTCTTCCGCGGCAACAAAGGGCACCAAAATCCAGCAATTTCCCTCTATCCTACTGTTTTAGATAATGTTTACTCAGGATAGGATGACAGCGCAGAAGTGTATCTGACGAAAAGATTCGTTCAGTCGAAGAGTCCATACTTTTCGAGAGATAAGTAGGATTTGACGAAACACATCTAACTGAGATAATTTCTTTCAGGAGACACTGGCAGTTATCTCACGTTATTAAGTAGAAGATGTACTTGCCCATGAACTGGACGATACCTATTTGAAGATAGATGTAATTGTTTGAAGCCTATGGAGGGGCTGTTATAAAAGTGCCTCTGCACAAAGTTTATATTGAAACAAGCTATTATATACTGGTTATATTTCAGTGGGTATATCCAGTGTTGTATTTCTTCCCATCAGGTCAGTGGACTTGTTGAATAGGGAACGCTATCCTTCATGCTGGTAATGTAAAGGACACTTGTGATTGATAATACCACTGATGAATAATTATTCCAGTTGAAGCTTTGTAGAAGAAAACCTATTTATATTTCCTCTCAGCGCAATTACTATAGCTATGTCAAAGAATCAAAAACAACCTTCCTTTACTCCTTTTGAGTTAGTGGAATGACAAATGATTTGGGGGTTGAATATGTTTAGTGACGGCTGCTGCGCCCAGGATCAGTAAACACAACTTTCCCCCCGGTCAATCACCTAGTCAAGACACAACAGACGTTAAACTTTCTAACTCATGATGATTTTAATCAAGGATCAGTTTGTTGATCATGTCACTGGAAAAACTAGAGATATAGCAGTATTTACTGAAGTGAACAAAGGATCCTCCGATAAATTGATACTATTATAGTAACGTTGTACTGTGGATGAAAAATACAATGTAAGTTGTCAGCTGATAGTGTTTTTCCAACCACAGTCAAGCATTACGTAAGTATACCAGTTTACATTTCGTGAACAAGCCATTGATTTAAGCTCACAATAGAGTCCATAGGAGTACATATGGTGTCAAGAAGACACTCTGGGTAAACTGGCAAAACATTATTAACTTGGCCAAGATGAAGGAAACAGTAGCTGATTGTTCGACGTTGCCACGTGTGTCAAGTGACAGTCAAATCCATCACCACAACCACCACCTACAACCTCTCACAAATTCCTTAGTACCAAAATTCAGTTCATTCTGGACTAGAGATTGTTCAGAACGTTCAAAAGGTTGAAGCATCTGCTTCCCTCTGCTCCTGTGTTGAAGAGTCCCTAAATTTCAATCTCCGATCTATTTTACATATAATGCGAGTTGTAATGCATGGGTGCTGTGCTGCTCCAACAGTCAACATCCACTGACATTTCCCTCCATCCTATATGTTACTATTCATCTAAGCTCCAACGAACACCAGAAAAATTATGCTATAGCTCTTGTGGAGTCCTTTTTTTAATGGGTAAAAAAACATTTTTGAACCGAGTATTTGGGCACTTTTCTCCCATTTAAAATTTTACATAATTTTATGCCCAATACCTTTTGTATTTGCTATGTCAAATCAGTGAAGTAAACTTATCCCACCATCCCATATTAACTATATATGACTCATGTCTAATTTTTTTTTTTATTTTTTTTTTTAATATATTTTATAATTTATTTAAAACCAACAAATAAACAATAGACAAAAGGAAAAACCATAAAGAAGACAATATATGAACAATAACTGAAAAAACGTTTTACAATAGATATTGAAACAAAAACGAATACATAACAAAATAATCAAATATGAGGACCACTATTACCTACATATAAAATCAGATACCGAAGCTTAAAACTGACCCTAATACTAGCTACATGTGGAAAGGAGGTTTAACTTTCGTAAAAACATGCAAACGTATATTAACCGTTCCTCAAATTAATCATCCCTTGCTTTTAATTTACACTAGAATAATAAAATACAAGTATCTTACATTATTCGTTTACAGACTAAATTCCCTTCCTTCTCTAAAACACGGAAAGAAAATATAGGATAGATAGAACCAATGAGTTCAAGAACACATCTCCCAAGCGAACCCTACACCTGAACCATACAGGGTCCAAGAGAACTGGCCATCTATCATGCACACACCACGCGCAGCTGCTCGCCCAGGTGTGCACATGTACATAAAACATCGTACCTACAATTAGATTCAGCTCAACATTTTTCATAATGCCATACGTAGAAACATTCTACCCAATTAGCATAATAAAGAGCAGTTTGAAATCAAGAACATTCCAACAATTATCATAAATTTACCCTATACCTAAGCCTAGTATTCATCTGTATTATAAATGTCTAATCAACACGAAAATTTTACCTCATACCTCTAACCATATATGTTGGTGTACATGATACAACCTATATTAACCATAAAGAGAAAAAAGAACAATAAAAAAGGAAAACCCACTCTTTCACCTTTAAAATCAGACTTCAATTAACCATTCATGTACATACATATAGCTCTCTGATTCAACTACCGTAAAGTCACAGGGCTCAGCGCGAGAGCACAAAGCTCATAGCGAAACTTGCGCCGCGAACCCACGCCCCGGAGCAGTTATAATATTTACGGTCAACTCACCAATGAATATACTTCATCCAATTCTTACAACTTCAAGGTTCGTAAAACGTCTTAAACTACATACAATAGTATTGCCATTGCCACCATCCCTAGACAAATTAAAAAGATAAAACAATACTCCAATATATCAAAACACACTATCTTCTATTTGGCACCAATTCAATTGTGCTTACAAAAATACATGTAAATTAAACTGAAACATAAAAAGCCATTTTGACATTTACACATTGTTACAAAATCTAAATGCGCATATAAAAAAGTATTTGTATATCATTAATAATGTGTCAAGAGAAAACCATTAAAGGTATATACAAGAAAGAAAACAGACATTCAATACAATACATAAAAATAGATATATATACACATATATATATATAACATACACACATACAGACATACACATACATATAATACACATATACACACACACATACAACAACATGCAAAAAAAAATATTTATACACAACTCACATACATAGTTTATATGTCCGATAATTCGCAAAAATAACTGTATTGTACTTGAAACACTCCGTAACATAATAATGATAAAATTGCAACCCAGACATACCTCATATAAAACATTCATACAATAAATCTCTCAATCATCTCAAAACCGACCACATCTCTAGGTACTCAGCCACCCTAACACCCAAAAACACGACAGTCTTACATCCCCTCACACATCTCTCATCAGACCACCTACTACACCGCTAAAGAGCTACCGTAGCGCGACTGCGAGTGCCGAACCAAGGATCCTCTGTACTCCTCCACTTTTTTCGCCGTGCTGCGCAACACATCTCTTCACAAGACTACCCCCCGATTATACCACACACTCCTAACTCTATATGTACCCTATAAAATGTGTTGTTATTGCGCATCTTAGAGAGCCTAGTTCAGATCACTACGTTCGTGCGGCGCGGACTCGGGGATGAGACCGGATTGTATCGTTAACTGCGGAGAGATAGCGACACTATTTTCTCTAATACCCTGGAGCGGCCGCATGACGGGGTGGCGTCAGGAGTCATCCCACACAAACTAACACCATCTGTTTCACCCAACCATGTCAAAGCTTAAAAACCTAACACCTGCAAAACCCCCACCTCCACTAACCTTATTACATTTAACCCAACCAAAACCCTTATTAGTTCAATACATTCGCAAAAAACACTATATGGAAAACAGTCTCCATCCACCACAAGCCTTGCATATCCCATCCTCCCGTATTCCTCTTTATGGAATAAAACCATTCCATACGTAAGATCCCCATGTAAAAATCTATACATTACTTCTCGTACTTTAGGTTTTAAACGTAATATTTTCAAACGCCCCAGATATACTCCAATCATACATCGGATAAACCCCTTCTACCACTCTACCACTGCTTAACCTTCCAACCCATCAAGGATTTCCCAATTTATAATTATGTGAAGTGATCGCTCATTTTTATGATACCCGTAACATTGCCTCACCTAATATGAACTCCCTACCCACCGCCACCACCGTTGCATGTCCTGACGTATCTTTAATGAGTCCCGCCTTCCCTCCCTCGCCCCCCCCCTCCCGCTTATAACTACGTTTCAAAATACAACACTCCAAAATCCTCTTTTCAACAGCTATAAGACCCAGCCCTCCTCGCCAACCGGGAGGTGTGACAACCGCTCACCTAACCATTTCACTTCCATACCCACATGAAATCTAAAAACGGCGCTTTTGTAACCTTTGTACTCAACATCGAATTAACGGATATATTTTGCTGCTACCTTGCCAAAGTTTACTTATATTATAGTGAACATTCGTTGTAATTACACTTTGATGCAAAGTTAGATGTGGCTGCTCGTTAAACCACTAATGCGCTTCAGTACACCCATCTACAATGACGCAGCTGAATTTATTTGTTGTGCTAACTTGAAATCACTACATAAAACGATCCCACATATCAAAATTGGTCCCACCTTTTTCTCCAACCTTTTCAACACTTCAACATTCCCACTAACCTATCCCAATATCCATATACTTTCGTTTTTCCCCCCTCCTATTAATTTGACATCCAGAAGCCTTTTCAAAGAACCATTTACTAACTTTTCCACCCGAGGCAATCCCTGGTTATTCCACTTACTAAAATCGTTGTGTCAATGCAAACGATATCCAACAATGCCAGCCCCCCCCCCCACCCCTGTTTCGTCACCACCCCATTTGCTGCCAATAAGACCCTAAATCCTCTATAAAAGGGATCCTGTTAAAACGCAAAAATATTTTTTGAAAGGGGACAACCATACGTAGACCCCATCTTATCTGAATTTGGTTCTACCTAACCTTCCATTTACCTGCACCCGCAAGGATGCATCTTGATACATTAATTTGGCCCATGATATAATTTTCCTCTCCAAACCCCAGCCATCTCATAATCTTCCATAACGCTTCCCTTTCTACAACTATCATATGCCCCCTCCTCCCAATCAATAGCCAACTACCCCCCCCACTCCCAAATTAACTCTTTCTTCAAGTAAAAACTTCTAATCAAACCAATTTCCTTCCATACATAGACCCTACTCCCGGCACCCCATATTGTCCCTTATCAATCACTTTACAACCCAGTACCTTTTTTATTCTGTTAGCTAAAATTCTTGCAAAAAATCTTATAATCCACCACACAATAACGAAATAGCACGATAGTCTTTGACTGTTAATTGCTCACCTTTAGGCACATAACGACCACAGCCAACCACTGCTTGTGCCCCTAAAACCCCGTCCCGCTTAAGGAAAATGAAAATCTTACCAAAAATTCTTTTAAAACGCTCCAATTTTGGAGATAAAAGTCACTGGTGCAACGCCATCATTAATTTCTGTGCCTTACCTAATTTGCGCCCGGATAAAGCTACCCATGTCCTCGCACTCCGTTATCGCCCTTCCAAAACGAATCGATCAGCTCTGTCAACTCAACTTCACAAACCTTCCAATTGAACTGTAAAGCTATTTCCTATTCCCAACACTTTCGTTTTCAACTTAACCCAAGCATCAATAATACCCACTCATACCCTCCTTCGTCGACAACACCTGGTCCACTTTAAACCCCTTGCATACCTACCTAAACATTCAAACCCCATTAACCCCATTGCTCTTTCGACGTGTGAGATGACTCCTCCGCAACACACACGGGCCCCCCGACGTGCCGAATCTCTCCCCAAAAAATCCTCTCAATCCCGCCCCTTAAGCTTTCCCCCATCAAACCTCTCATTATGAGACAAAATCCTGGATATTTCCTTCAAATTTTCAATTTGAATAACAGATAATAAGCATTAATTTGTGCATAACAGTCGCGCACTGCCCTCTAAAATTTTTGAAAACCGTATTGTAACCTGATTATATCTCTTCCCTCGATTAAAGTAAAATATTCCTTAATACGTTTTTTAGCTATTGTTTCCCACCTATTAACCATGGCAACATCCCCTGGTGCTTCTTCTACCACTAAACGATCCCACTTATTCCAAAAGACAAAAGACTATCCTCTCCTTTAATAACTTTACTTCACTTTCCAAAAATGATGGACCCCTCCGAGGCACACCCCTCAATATCCACATCTATTACCACTCCACTATGATGCCGAAAAAACCACATCTAACACATTCACCCTCCGAACAGTAACCGCACAATGAACGTACATTCGGTCCAACCTCGCCGCAAAAACCCTCGTTTAAGTGAATGGTATGCTCTACCAACCCTCCCCCACCACAACATCCTTTAACCTAAACCCCACCCCGGTCAATATATCCCCCAAATACCCCACAACACACCCCGCACCTCAAGGCTCCACATCTTTACGACGTATCACGCAATTCCAATCTCCGCCTTATAAATTGCAACATTCGGAAAACCACGTAAAAAATAGACCAGCACGTCCGAACAAATTTAGTTTTAATACTCACGTCACCCTCATAGCCGGACCAAATACACATACTAAACTAAAGGGAACCCCTACCCCAAAGTTCCATCCACTCTAATTACCCTCCCCTCCCCCCCCCCTTCACTACCGCCCCCCCCCTAACTATAAATGGCCAAGTTCCTTTACCAAAATGCCACCCCCACCAGTTCAAACGTGTCGCATGTTCCATGTACACATTATAACCACTCATATCCAACACATAAGCCAGGCCATAAAATTATTGTTCCTGTAAGAAATACCCAACCCATAACCAATCGCACCAAATACTCATTAAACCACTTAACTTCCCTCCCAGCTCTCACCCGTTAATATTTATAGTAAAACACTTGAATTCAACAAATGTTTTTTCCTTTTGTCCCCGGCATGACTTTAACCCCCAGTTCCGTTTTGCACCACCACCTTTCCCTCCGCTCCCCCCCCCTTTGTCTTGGGAATCCACCTTTGCAATCCCTTGAACCTTGGGTCACTATTCCCTCTCTTCTGTACCTGCCACCCATAGACTTTTTCCCAGGGCCGTTGGGCAGGAGTTAGCACATCAACAAATCCGATAGATGCTGCAGGTTCCCTCTTCCTGTGTCCCGCCCCCACCATTCATTTTGCATTCTGAATCAACCGTCCTGCGCACCTCCATCCTCTACTGCATGCCACCTTAATCCTTAGACTCATCTCGTCGGCAACCGACATACTTCTAGCCATAACCCATCAATCACAGCCGACCCCAGAACTAAGCCAGGGTCTTTTCCCACCTGATCAAGACCGATTCCTCTAACCAAGTCCATCCAACGCCTTTACCAAGACCCGCCACTTCTTCACCCATAATTAGGTAGCTCTCCACAAAAACCTTATGTATGTCCAATGACTGATATTCACCTTGAAGCGTTAACAATTGCCGATTCGAGCTCTCTTGTTCTATTGTCCACCACCTCACTCCATGACAACCGTTGTTGGGGCGGTGTAGCAAGAGACCTGTTCTCGCTCATCCCTACCTCGTCCACTGGCTTCTGTTGCTGCTGTTGCCATTGCTGTTGTGCCGGGTACCCACTATTCGTTTCCCCACACTGCGCCGTGATGTGGTCATATGAACCCACATAGCCGACACGTACGTTGTTGCCTCCCTCCCGCATAGCGTTACATAACTTTAGTCCGTAATTCTTTCAACACAATAATATGAAGAATAGGGGTGTCGAAGAGTCATTATTAAACTGTATACAGCCTTCCATCGCACCTTCTACGGTCCAGGTTTGCCCCATCCTCCTGCTGTGCTACGTGAACCGTCCCATAATTACGCAGTTCACTGGTAATATATCAAAATCAGTCGCCCTCAAAAGGCACATTCCTGATTTTCACCCAAGTGTAATGTCTGAGATACATCATGGAGTCTCACCGACACAGCTGTATTAACTCGGTATGATGGTCTCCTGATACTTGTTCGACCAAGCACTGCCTCATAGACCTTGTGCAGACGTCATTTTAACAAAGATTCTTGTCATTCCATTTAATGCGACACCACATATCTCCTCATTTGCTATACCATAGGTATCGCGAATGATCGCTGGTAATAATAAATCCATGTTGGATCCTGTGACAGCACCACGGATCATCTCAATGCAGACAGTGTTGATTCTTCTTCTGCTATTCAGCGCCAAAGTTGGAGAAAATAAAGTTTCCACCAACCAAAGCTAGGGGCAGCTCAATCAGGTAAACTGTGCAAAACAAACTCAAACAGGAGCGTCTGCGCAGCTCGTCCACACGGCTCGGAGGCGATGAGGACAATCCGTTGTAATGAGGTTGTGTGTCACATAGACACTCTGAACATCTCAGGTCCTTAGCTATAGCTTCTGACCTAATTTTGTACTGGTTTCTGTGTATTGTCACAGTCGCGTTTTTCCTATGCTGAACATAGATTCAGTAGTATGGGAGTTTTGTAGCTTTTGTGGAGGATTTGCTGATGGTCCCTACTTAGTGTCATTATATTATTTCCCAGTTCCTGATTCTGTGTCGCAGTCACTTGATATTGCATTGCTATTGGGCTTAGCATTCTTTGTTGTTCAAGCAGACTGTTCGGGTTGCCAGTCGGTCAAGAAGTTAGTTTATTTGAGGACTTTGTCAGTCAAATTGTTTAAGTCTTATTCGAGTCTTGAGACATAGCTAACTACTTAAGAGCACTTACACGCATACACACACTTACTTGTACATATTTGTAATATCTTATTAAATGTTAATGTACCAGACGGTACTTAAGAATTATAAATGTGATATGTGCTTTCAGCACAATAATATTGAACTCGAGAGATTGATTTTATTTTCATTGCTGTGATTAATTTAATTTGATAATATACCTCTAGACTTAATAAATTTATTAAATTTTAATTTCTCTAGTTTGTAGCTACCAGTTGTAATCCTAAAGCACTATTGAACCATACTGAATTTTAATGGATAATTGGACAAGGATACTGACTACTTGTTACGAAAACCGAGTAACAGGCTGGATGCTAGAAGGGCAGTCCTTTCTAGTATTCACTGGAGATCTCTAAGCTTTTAGAATCGCGTTTTTGTAACACACCCCCATCATGATGAGGCCACATTTTTTTTTAATTCTTTCCAAACTACGAATTCTCTGCATTATATTTACAAACATGACATCTCCATTGCCTCCAGCCTTCTCCATGTTGCAACATTTACCACCCCTGTTTCACACACTTATAAGAGTGTTGGTATAACTATATTCTCATATATTCCCCTCTTTGCTTCCACGGACAAAGTTCTTTGTTTCTACAGAATCCTCAGTGCACCCCTCACCTTTTTCCCTCGTTAGTTCTGTGATTTACCTCATCTTTCATAGCCAATCTGCTGACACGTCCACCCCTAAATATCTGAATAATATTCACCTCTATACTTTTCCCTCCAATCTGATATCCAGTCTTTCGTCACCTAATTTTTTTGTCTTCATCACCTTTCTCTTTCCTATTTACACTTTTAATTTTCTTCTTTTACATACCCTACCAAACTCATCCACCAACGTCTGCATTCGTCCACCTCCCCTCCACTGTTGTGTGTATATATCCAGCACCTTGTTGGTGATTTCCCCTGTTGGTGTCTCCTCTGTCCTGTCTCCCAGAGTCATTCCTGTCTCCATTGTATACTTCCCTTAAATCTCCTTTGATCTCTTCGCATAACCTTGATCTTTTCTTCCCTCAGTCGATCAACCTGGTCTTTGATGTTGTCTTTCTCCTAATGTGGCTGTGCAGCAGTTGTGGTCAAACTTCCTTCTCTATGCCTTTATTTTTTGCTCCTACCTTCGGTAAACCAAGGATTCTCTTTTGGTCTTTCCATTGTCCTGTGCCATGGGAAACCCAACCTTCCCTGACCTCCTTGCATTTTGGTTGATACACTATTCTTCTTTCATTTATAACTTTCCTGCCAGTTCATCTGTCCCCACTGAACCCTCCTGCAGAATTCCTCATACCTGTATAGCTTCCCTTTCATGGTTGGCTTTCCATTCGATTCTGTTACCCTCTTCACTTGAAACTTCTAGGGAGTATCAAAACTCAGAAACGTGTCACAGCCTCCAAGGGGCCTCTCTTTGATGTCCTCAAGGTCCGAACTGCTCAGGTGAGCACAAGGTCCAGCTGCTGGCTCATTCTTCCTATATCTCTGGTAGTGTCCCTGACGTGTTGATGCATGAGGGTTTTCCAGTATCATCCATCATCTTGGCTCTCCATGTGTCAGGACCCCCGTGAGGCTCCAGGTTTTCCCATTCGATCTCCCTGTGGTTGAAATCACACATGACCAGTAACTTTGCTCTACACGATTAAGCTCTTCGTGCCACCTCAGCCAGTGTGTCCACCATTACTCTGTTGTTCTCTTCATATTCCTCTCTTGGCCTCCTGCAGTTCTGTGGTGGGTTATACATCACGGCAATGACTGTGTGTGTGTGTGTGTGTGTGTGTGTGTGTGTGTGTGTGTTTGTGTAGATGTGAGTACTCATCTAGTTGTGGTTGCAGGGGTCGATTCATAGCTCCTGGCCCCGCCTCTTCACTCGCCACTACTGGGTCACTCTCACTGAACCATGAGCCTTATCATACCTCTGCTTAAAGCTATGAATGGATCCTGCCTCAACTACATTGCTTCCCAAACTATTCAACTTCCTGACTTAAGAAATCGTAATGACACGATTGCAAACAAACCATACCCCCGGCCGGGATTGAACCCGCGGTCATAGTCTCAAAACTCCAGCCCGTCGCGTTAGCCACTAGACCAGCTAGCTGGTCTAGTGGCTAACGCGACGGGCTGGAGTTTTGAGACTCTATGACCGCGGGTTCAATCCCCGGGCCCGGGGGGATGGTTATTCAACTTCCTGACTACTCTGTGGCTGAAGAAATTACTTTTTAAAATCCCTGTGATTCATCTGTGTCTTCAGCTTCCAACTGTTGTCCCTTTGTTAATTGTTCTCATCTCTGGAACAAATTTGTCCCCTGTCCACTTGTCAATTCCTCTCAGTATTTTTACATGGCATTTTCATGTCCTTTCCCGTATCTCTCCTGTCCTCCAGTGTCGTCAGGTCAATTTCCCTTACCTTTTCCACGTTAGGACATACCCCTTAGCTCTGGGACTAGTCTTGTTGCAAAAACCTTTGCACTCTCTCTAGTTCTTTACTTGCTTGGCTAGTGTGGGATTCCAAACTGGTGCCTCATACTCCAATATGGGCCTAACATACACAGTGTACAGGGTCCAGAAAAGATTCCTTATTAAGATGTTGGATGTGTTCTTGGTTTGCTAGGCGCCCATATGCTGCAGCAGCACACGAAATAGGAGGGGAAATTTTTTCCTGGGTAGAGGCATGGCTGACCCAAATAGGCAGCAGAGAGTTTGCATAAATGGGAGAAATCAGAATGGGGGCACGTCACAAGCGGTGTTCCTCAGGGGTCAGTGTTTGGGCCCCTTTTTGTTCACAATTTACATAAACAATTGATGAGGGAATAAATAGCGACATAAGCAAATTTGCTGATGACACCAAAAAAAGCCGTCCAATTCATTTATGAGGACACTACAGCACTCCAGGATGATTGAATAGGGCTGATGCAATGGTCGGAGAAGTGGCGGATGCAGTTTAATATTGACAAATGCAAAGTTCTAAAAGTTGGACAGTTAAATAACCATGCCACATATAACTAAATGATGTAGATCTTAATACAACTGATTGCGAAAAGGATTTTAGAGTTCTGGTAGCAAGTAATCTAAAAACCAGGAGAACTGCATTAGTGTCTGCAATAAAGCTAACAGAATTCTTGGCTTCATATCTAGAAAGTATAAATAATAGAAGTCCTCAGGTTGTTCTTCAACTCTATATATCCTTGGTTAGGCCTCATTTAGACTAGCTGCTCAGTTCTGGTCACCGGGATTACAGAATGGATATAAATGCTCTGGAAAACGGGTTTCAGAGGAGGATGACAAAGATGATCCTATGTATCAGAAAAACTTCCCTATGAGGACAGACTGAGTGCCCTGAATCTGCACTCTCTCGAAAGGCGTTTGAATTAGGGGGGATATGATCGAGGTGTATAAATGGAAAACAGGAATAAAAAGGGGATGTAAATGCGTGCTGAAAATTTCCAGCCAAGACAGGACACGCAGCAATGGTTTCAAGTTGTAAAAATTCAGATTCAGGAAGGATATAGGAAAGCACTGGTTTGGTAATAGAGTTGTGGATGAGTGGAACAAACTCCCGAGTACAGTTATTCAGGCTTAAACGTTGTGTAGGTTTATAAATAGGTTAGATAAATTCATGTGTGGGTGTGGGTGGGTGCGAGCTGGACCTGACTAGCTTTTCTTGTTGGGTCTGGTGCCGTGCTCCTTCCTTGAGTGGAGGTGGCCAGACTGGGTGGGTCATTGGGCTAATCCGGGGGTGGGGAGACATGGACCTGCTCCGCATGGGTCAGTAGACCTGTTACAGTGTTCCTTCTTTATTATGTTCTTATGTTCTTGTTCCCCTAGGGAAGAGTGCATCTAAGTTCCTTAAGGAGCTGGGCAAAAGACTTCTCAAGGTAACTAGGGATCCCAGGGCAGCTAGTTTTCTATTCCAGTGAATCAGCGCTGCTGCTCAGAGGGGTATTTTGGGCACGCGCTCCAGCTCTGAGGAGCTGGATGAATTTTTCGCATCATAATCAGCGACCAACATGTAACAATGTGTACTAGACATGTATCTCTCACACCTCATGTACTGTATATGCCATCTTTATATCACAATGTATCTCCATTATTATTATCATTATTATTAAAGATTCGCTGGTATTCTCCCGGCCCGGGCATTTTCCAAGTGTTGGCCCGGCCTTGGCTCTCTCTCTAGGGAGTGCCTGAGACCTAAGTCTCCCATGGAGGAGGTACAAGTACCCTTCATCTTTGGGGACCAAACTGTCCCCAGACCTAGCCACATTCCCCGCCCTCACGGGGCTCGTAGGGAGAAGCTAGGCCTCTCTGGTCTGCCATCTCCCCGCCCCAAAGGAGCTAATGGGAAACGACAGTCTTGTGAGCTGCAAGCTCTGGCTCAGGCACCTACCCTACCCTAGAAAGGCTGGACATGGTGTCACTGCAACGTATCTCTTATCTTTTAAATGTTTTGTACCATATTGTGCAATAAAATATACCTATTGGTAAAAAAGAATATATATATATATATATATATATATATATATATATATATATATATATATATATATATATATATATGCAAGGAATTCGCAAGAGCAGGCAAAATATACACAAACACTGATCTCTGGCTGAAGGAGACTCGAACCTACGAACCTTGGATCAAGGTACGCAGTGTTATACCAATCTCACCACACTGGACCAATACCTTGGCGTCCAGCTTGCGCTAGACGTTTTGTACTCGGGAGTTTGTTCCACTCATCCACAACTCTATTACCAAACCAGTGCTTTCCTATATCCTTCCTGAATCTGAATTTTTCCAACTTGAAACCATTGCTGCGTGTCCTGTCTTGGCTGGAAATTTTCAGCACGCTATTTACATCCCCTTTATTTATTTCTGTTTTCCATTTATACACCTCGATCATATCCCCCCTAATTCTACGCCTTTCGAGAGAGTGCAGATTCAGGGCCCTCAGTCTATCCTCATAGGGAAGATTTCTGATGAGATTAAGACACATGTGCAACATCTGGGTATCTTTATTGTAGACGTTTCGCCATCCAGTGGCTTTATCAATACAAATTCTAGGACATAACTTGAAGACAGTAGAACTATGTACAGAAGATGAGGTAATCAGTCCCTCAACCTAGGAGTAGGTGCGAAGAGCACCATAGTCGTGGAGATTCTGAAGCAGAAGAAAGGAGCCTGGCGCTTATATAGTAACGTCAGGTGTAGCAGACGAGGGCATGTTCACTGATAGGCGGGATTCCCCCGGGAAGTAGGTCCTTCCCAAAAAGATGGGGTTGTTGTATAGTAGTTGTCGTTTGTCGTGGAACATCATGGAATCCCTTTAAATTCTTTAGGACATGTACATAACCTCCACGACTACGACAACTACTACTACAACTAACCCATTCTTTGGGAAGGACCTACTTCCACTGGGGAATCCCGCCTACCAGTGAATATGCCTGTCTGCTACACCTGACGTTACTATATAAGCGCCAGGCTCCTTTCTTCTGCTTCAGAATCTCCACGACTATGGTGCTCTTTGCACCTACTCCTAGGTTGAGGGACTGATTACCTCATCTTCTGTACATAGTTCTACTGTCTTCAAGTTATGTCCTAGAATTTGTATTGATAAAGCCACTGGATGGCGAAACGTCTAAAATAAAGATACCCAGATGTTGCACATGTGTCTTAATCTAATCTTGTCGGTATTATGTACCAATCGTACACAACTTGTCAGACACTGCAGCATCATGGAATCTTAATTCTGAGGACATGTACATAACCTCCACGACTACGACAACTACTACTACTACTAACCCATCTCTTTGGGAAGGACCTACTTCCACTGGGGAATCCCGCTACCAGTGAATATGCCCTCGTTGCTACACCTGCGTTCTATATAAGCGCCAGGCTCCTTTTTTCTGCTTCAGAATCTCCACGACTAGGGTGCTGTTCGCACCTACTCCTAGGTTGAGGGACTGATTACCTCATCTTCTGTACATAGGTTCAAATGTCTTCAAGTTATGTCCTAGAATTTGTATTAAAAAAGCCACTGGATGGCGAAACGTTACAATAAAGATACCCAGAGTTGCACATGTGTCTTAATCTCATCTTGTCGGGATTATATACCATTCGTACACAAGATTTCTGATACATGGGATCATCTTTGTCATCCTCCTCTTTACGTTTCCAGTGCATTTATTCCATTCTGAAATACGGTGACCAGAAACTGAGCAGCATAGTCTAAATGAGGCCTAACAAGGATATTAGAGTTGAAGAACAACCTGAGGACTTCTATTATTTATACTTCTAGATATGAAGCCAAGAATTCTGTTAGCTTTATTTCGGACCTAATGCACTGTTGTCCTGGTTTTAGATTACTGCTAACCAGAACTCTTAAATCCTTTTCGCAATCAGTAGTTTTAAGATCCACTTATTTAGCTTTATGTGGCATGGTTTTTTAACTGTCCAACATTTAGAACTTTGCATTTGTCAATTTTTAAACTGCATCTGCCACTTCTCCGACCATTGCATCAGTCTATTCAAATCATCCTGGAGTGCTCTAGTGTCCTCATTAGAATGAATTGGGGCGGCTTATTTTGGTGTCATCAGCAATTTGCTTATGTCGCTATTATTTCCCCCATCTATGTCGTTTATGTAAATTGTGAACAACAAGGGCCCAACATGACCCCTGAGGAACACCGCTTGTGACGTGCCCCCATTCTGATTTCTCCCCATTTTTTGCAAAATCTCTGCTGCCTATTTGTCAGCCATGCCCCTACCCAGGAAAAAATTTCTCCTCCTATTTCGTGTGCCTTAAACTTACGGGGCGTCACATCCTTCTTATAGAATGAGTTGTCAGTATTTTTAAGCATTCTTTAGTTATTTAATAAAAATAAATATCACTGTTTTTCAATAAAAATGGCTAATTGGGACTTACGCCACTTTAGGAAACCTTGCCAGTTATGAAAGTTTTAAGCCTATCAGGTAAGTCATTTTCCAGTTATGGCACGAATTCCGACTCAATTCTTCTTACTTTTTATACTACATCAACAAATCTACCTATGGTGATTGAAACTTCACAGGAATTATCCTAGGCCTAATATTTATAATTATTCTGTCCCAATTATAAATTATTCTTGGCCAAAAATATAATATCCTATGCTGATTTATAATTATTTCCCGGCCTAAGTATATAATTATCCTGGGTTTTAGGTAATAATTTTTCCTG
>NW_026498093.1:0-20451 GCF_026875155.1 Cherax quadricarinatus | reverse complement strand
AATAAATCAATCAATGAAGTTTTCTTAGGGATTACAATTTTGGGTTATTTAGGGTTAAAGATTACCGGTATTCTCGGGCCCGGGCCTTGCCCAAGTGGGGGCCCCGGAAATTGGCTCCTCTTTAGGGGGGGGGTCTGAGACCAAAGTCCCCCAGGGGGGAGGAAAAGACCCCTCATCTTGGGACAACTGTCCCAGGCCTTGCCACTTTCCCCCCTACGGGGTCGTAGGGAGAAAAGGCTTGGGCGCCATCTACCCCCCCCTCAGGTGGGTCGTGGGGATGGCAGTCTTATGATGCAGAGGGTTGAAACTCAGGTTTTTTTTTTTTTTTTTTCATTTAAAACTGAACAAATACAATGTGTACTTTTGAGTATAATAAATTAAAACTTAGTGGGTATTAACAATAATTCTTTCCTCCCCACCCCCTTCTTTTTTTTTTTTTATATATATATTTTATTTAAAACTTACAATACAAGGTGGAAATTATTTTAAAGGTACACAAAATGAGTTAAATCAAAAATTGAAATTTTCAGCCTTAAAAAAAATGATTAACAACAAAAGTGTTGTGACCCCCTAAAAAACCCCCCAACCATATACCCCCCATTTATACCAGGGGTTTTATATACCTGTGACACCCTAATACAACAAAACCCCCCATTTAAAAAACCCCAAAAAAAAAGTTATCCCAGAGTTTTACCTGTGAAGGCTAAAAACTTTTTGTACATTTAAACCCCCCCCCCGAAAAATAAAACCATCACCAACCTGATTGATCTTAATTAACATTAAAGGATACTGGGAATTACATATCAGAGTGTGCAGAAACCTTGGACACAAAAATTTTTAAACATTAAATGGGAACATTCTTACTTAAAAACAATGACACCTCAACCCGGTGAAAGAAAAACCGCAAAAGTTTAATTTTTAAAAAGGTTGCAACAAAGAATGTCAACTACAAAGGCAAATTTGTGCAAACTTAGATGAAACCCTAGTCATGCAACTATATTTAAAAAAAAATTTTATTATGAAAAATCAGAAATACAAAGGTATAAAATATAAACCCCAGCCTGTAGCGGTAAAGCAAAATTCCACAACTTCCCCAACAAGATAAAACAAAACAAATTTTGTGACAACTGCCAAAAAAAAAAAATCACACAGACCCCTACGTGCGCGGCCCGAGTAGGGAGAGGTTCCCCGCCCCGGGATTCGGGGGCCCCTGGCCCCCCATGCCGGGAGGGTGCACCAGCTTTTGCTGCTGCAGTTCGCAGCCACCCCAAATACCCGTGACCCACCGACTCGCGGGTCGCCCCAAAGGGCCCGCAAGGTAAAGGTCGAATCCTTTCCGATCGACTGAAAAAAACCATCGGGGTCATCTCAGCGCTCCTCGTCGCCTGCTGCCGTGGGCAAGGACAGGGGCCCCTGCGGCAGCTCCTGTAGGAGCGGGGCGGGGCCCCACGGACAGGAAGACTAATGGAACTTCAGCCATCACCCAGGAGTTTTCAGTCTGGATGGAGGAGGCCCCGGGGAGTCACCAAAAATGGCGACGACCCCAGGCAGAATGGAATCAGGTGCACCTCTGGGGCCCCTTGAAGTCCCCCAGGGGAAAACATTTGTGGGCTGCAGGAAAATTCCTTAGTGATTGAAGCTGCAGTTCAGGATGATTTGATGTCTTCCGTTTCAGGAGCACTCACCGTTTTGAAAAGTCAAATGACCCAGAATTCGGGATTCTCTGCCTGCCTTCAGCGCCTGGAAGGGCGGCAGGGGCACGGCGATCTCGTCAGGACCATATCCCCATTCTCCACTGACCCAAACTGTGGGGAGGGGGAGGTTAAGGCTGTCACACTACACCTGGCGGATGGACCTTCGTGGTTTACAATATTTACAGAAGCTTCGGTACACCCCTTTGACATTTTGAGGAGGAGCCTCGCCCCCCCGGGGGCTTTTGTGGTGGGGATGTCAATGCCCCCCACCCCTTTTTTTCTTCTGCTTCCTACCAACGCAGCTGGGAGGCACCTTGCGGCGTGTGGAGGAGGTCCCCCGGTCACCCTCCCCAAAAATGGTGACCAACCCCCCACTATGGTGGCCATTGGATGTACACTATCTCTGGCGGTTGCTCTCGAGGTGAGAGGGAGGGCCACCCAAAATCTCACCAGTGATCACTTTTCAGGTCACTACCTGTTGGTCCAGCGGTGCCCGCTCCCCCCAAACCCACCCCCAAAAGGAATCTTAAAAAGGCCTTGGCGCTGGGGGCGGTCTCCCCCCCAGAAGACCCAGATGGGTGGCTCAAGCTTGCAGGTGGTCTTCACATGAGCAGCTGGGCAGCATACCTAAAATTAAGGGGGGGGTATATAAACGTGACTGGTTTTTTAAATGAGGACTCCCGGGAAGAACCCCCGCTCAATGTTGTACGCAAGAGCACAGGCGTAAAACCACATTGAGTCCCTGCGCTGTAGGGAAGTGGTGGGTGAAGCCATGTCTCAACAGGGGCCGGCAGGCTAAATGGTTCGAGTGATGTGCCTCCTTCAGCTAGTTTTCCCCCCTTATCTGAGATTTGGACCAAGCTACGATTTGGGATGGGGAGGTCGCAGTGTGGTCGGTTGCACCCCGACCCCGCAAAAGAGGGGAGCGGTTTGGTGACCTATTCACCCCCAAAGGGGGCATGGTTCAAATGCCTGGGATCTCCGGACCTCCAAGCCAAACCTCCTTCCTAAAGGGGAGGTTTCCAAGCAGCAGCCAGGTAAGGACGTCACGGATGAAGACTTCCGACCCGGAGCTCCAGGCAGCCTCACATCTCATGAGAAAACTTTACCGGGGGATTTATGGTTCACCTTGGCATGATCACTCGGTTGGCCATTCTGGAAAATTCGCTGTCCTGGGGGTCATCAACCAGACTTGGCGAGCTGGCAAACTCCTGTTTGTATGGAAGGAGGTGGGCATCATACCGATTCCTAAGCCTGGGGATCCTGGCAGTGTGAGACCCATCTCCCTCACCAGTTGCATCTCGAAGGTGTCTGAAAGGATGGTGTTGGAGTGCCTGAGGTGGAAGCTTGGCCCTCCTCATAAACACCTCTATGGCTTCACCAGAGGAGTGGGCACTTTCGAAAGCCCTTACCACTCTACTGGACCCGCATTGGGTCGGACGCCCAAGCCCACATTGTTGTTTTTTCTTGACCTCGAGAAAGCTTTTGAGCTAGTCAGTGCACCTGCCATTCTTCACTCTTGGCCCGCAGGGGGATTAAAGGCAGGCTGCTTTCATGGCTTCGTTCCTATCTCCCGGACAGGGGGCCCGGGTACGCTTCCCGGGGCATACCTCTTCTCTCAAACCCTGGACAACGGCACTCCACAGGGCGGGGTGCTTAGTCCCAACCCTTTCAATGTACTGATGCACCAGCTGGTGTACCTGCCTTTCTCTAGAGGCACCATCCTCCTCAGCTATGCCGTGACCTGGCACTTCTCGTACCTAGGAAGCGCCGGCTTTTGCAGCGTGCCCAGGAGGACCTCGATCTGCTGGCTTCCCCCTGCCGTCACTTGGGCCCTCAAGATATCTGCGGCAAATCCAAAGCAATGATCCTTCGAACCAAGGTGCCCAGTCAGAGGCTGGGGGTTCCTGGGCATCGACCTGGAGTGGGTTCACAGTTATAGGTACCTTAGCATCTAAAATTGACAGGAAACCTCACCTTCCAGAAACATGTGCGCACATTAAAGAGAGGGCTCTGCAGAGGGTAAGGGTCATTGAGTGCCATGGCCAACCCTAGGGTTGGGGCCAGCCTCGAGGTCTTTGAGGTTGTTCTACATCCAGGCAATACGCTCCCTCGTTGACTATGGGGCACTTGCTCGGGTTCACGCCAGGCCCACAAACATAAAACCCCTCTGTGTCATCCAGAACACAGCTGTACGGGCCTTTGTGGGGCTCCTAGGTGGGCCAATGCAGTGGCTCTGAACCTTGAGGTGCAGCTACAGCCTCTTGAAGACAGGATCCATCTGGTAGCTGCCAGGAGGATTGCAAAGTAAACTCCGACTCCCAGGGGCTGACAAACTGATGAGAGGGTTTACGGGTCTGCCCGGGACAGGTCATTCCACTTCATCCCGGCCGCGATGGATGTGGTCGGTAGCAGATGCCACACAGAAGCTCTTGCCCCTGACATTGCTCCAGGCGGGAGGCTGCGACAGACTGGCAGCGAACTACACGGTGCCACCCCCTTGGGCACCAGAGCTGTTTGCGGTGAGCTGGGCAACCCCTACCCGACAGCAAGAGGCATTGCACCCGGGACATTCTGCAACACCTTGCCTCGGGTAGCATTGTGGGTGCAGAAGGCCCAGGGTGTGTGCCATATTACACTGATGGCTCCGGAGACCCCCGTGGCAGGCTGCACAGCTGCTGGGATGTTCCCCAGCAAAACTGGGCAGCAGGTTGGCGCTCCCAGACCAAATTTCACCCTCCTCCCGGGCCGAACTCTTTGCCATCCAACAAGCTCTGCGGCATGCTCTTGCAGACCATCAGCATCCCCCCCTCATCCACGTTGATTTCAAGGCAGCGATCCAAGCGCTTATGCACAGAGAGCCAAAGGACAACATACACTTAATCACATCCATCGGGGTGACCTGCAGACTCTCATGGCCCAGGGTCGCAGGGCTACCATCAACTGGATCCCGAGCCCTGTGGGTATCCCTGGCAATGATGCTGCAGATGGGACAGCCACGTGCTGCTTTTCCTCAAAATCACCCAGATTGCGCGTTGGTGCTGGTGCGGCGGGGGCCCCCCTTTCCCTGCCCTGGGAGTCACGGACCCTCTGTTGGTAGTCAGGGTGACCCAGGTCCCCCCTCCAAGTTTTCGACCGTCCGGGAACTAGGGGGCATATCCACCGCCTCGCTTAGGGATCCCACCACTGGGGGATTGTTTAACGGGCTGAAGGAGCCTGTGCCATTGTGCCCCAAATGGTTCCGCCCCCCTTTGGGTGCCTACCTTTTAGAGCCCGGCTACACGCCCCTTCCCCTAGAATTCCCAAGACCCCGTGGGGAAGACCCGGAGGATGGGCAGAATCTTGTGTATTTAGCTGTCAGGGTTTTGGGAAAATTTTACTTCCAGTCCTTGCCCTCATCCCCCCCCCGCTAAAAGTTGTGGAGGGCCCGCTTTGGGCCCCATTGCACTGCACACCAGCCACTGTTAGTGCACACTAACTTTTGGACGTATCGGGGCCATAGGGCCGGGTGAGGTACCCCCCCCTTTCCCTGTAAAGACCGCCCACGGTGCAAGTAACTATAAATGTACTTCATTACCGGGGGAAAGCCAAAGCGGGTCACCAAAAGGGAAAGGGGCCCCCGGCCCGGGATTACCAGAAATCAAATAGAATAAAATAGAATAAGTAAATAAGAAATTAAGTAAGTTTATTCAGGTATACACAAATACAGTTCATGATTATCATACATAGCAGCTTGTGTAAGAACCTAGGAAAACCAAAAAAGTCAGACGTGACTTTTTTTCCTTTGGGGGCCTTTTAATTATTAAAATAGTATAAAAGGTTTATTTTTTTCTTATTTTTTCTACAAAAAGATCATTTTTTAAATACTAAAAAAGATATTGCTACACCAAGGCATTAAATATCTCAATCGAGGGTCTTAAAAGGAAAATTAAGGAAAAATTTACACGTATGTTAGCTAAAAAAAAAAAAAATCATTCCCCCCCCTTTCAGTACATTATCAACACCTTTGGCCTCTTCTTAAAATGGTTCCGCTATGACTGCTTTGACATGTGTGGAGTCTGTTCCTTCCTTTTTGCGTACAAAAAAGGTTTTGAAGCCGGGCCCTGACTGTGGGTACAAAAAATTTGTGTCCCCCCCCCCTAGTATATGATTGCTTGGTTCCCAACCTTGAAAAAATTTGACAGCAAGATATCTGGAATTTTTTTGTGACAATTTTATAAACATGATTTAGCTTCAGTTTTTTTTCTTGTCTTCAAATTCAGAAAACCAATGCTGTAATTCTTGGCCTACATGTTCTTTGGTCCGCCCCGGTGAATTTGATTTTGTTCGGGGGATTTGCAGTCTATTTTCAGTTTTTTTGTCAAGGCAGAGTACCAAAAGAGAAAGCGAAACCCTTTGGGATTGTATAAGGGTAGACTAGGGTCCTGCACCCTCGTAGGTAACACTGTGCTTGTCTTACAGGAATTCATTTTGGCATCGCTTTTTTTACTACACGTTCCTATAAATTCCCCCTGAATGCATGGGTAAAAAGGGGTTTCCCCAAAATTTTTTTACTGATGAAAAAAAAGTGATGGGCCCCCATTACATTGAACATTAAAATTATTTCCTTTAGTTTATTTTCGTCCCAAAGAGAAGGTTCATTTTTCCCCAGGTTAATGTAGTTTGTTGTCTACAAAACCTTTTCTGCAGGACTCATTTCCCAGTGTTAAAACATTAGCAATATCTTGTGGGTCTTTACCTGACAAAAAGGCACTGTCATCTGCTTACGTAGGAGTTTGCACTTGACACTGTAGGCATATCGACAAAACTAAGAAAATAAGGGCCCCAGAATACTACCTTGGGGAAATCCCCATGTTTGGGCGGGGGTTCTGATTTTTTTGTTGATTTTGACTATTTGTCTCCTTTTGCTAAGGTGGGACTTAAACCAGTCTACAGAACCTATCCCAAAATAGCTTGAAGTTTATTACAAAATATATTGTGGTTGACAGTATCGAAGGCCTTTTGCGGTCTAAGGTTACTGCCCTATGGGGTTTCCCCTTTGCTTTTCAGTTCTCAGGAAACCTCAGTTAAATAAGGGAGGTGCGGTTGAGTAGGTTTCTAAAGCCCGTTTGATAGTATGGAAAATGTTTTTTGTCATTAAGGTACTTAACTACTTGAGAATAAAAAACCCGCCCTCTAAAATTTTAGTTTTATTGAGCTACTACGGGCCCTATATTTGCTTACATCAGACTCAAATTTTCTTGAAGATAGGAGTGTTTGGGCCCCCTTTGAACCCCCCCGGTACTGTTTAGGGGGATTGATAGTTTATTATGTGAGAAATAGGGATTCGTAGAAGACCATTTTTGGGAACTTCACGGGATGTTTTAGGGCTGTGCTCTATTTGGGGTTTAAACCCTGCTTAGTTTTTTTTGAATAAAGTCTGAGATACCTTACTGTTGCAACTGTTTGGGGTTACCCCTTTATTGGTATAGTATTTTTTGAAACTTATCGGTCTTTTTTTTAAAAGGGTTTTTGATGCAGTGGTAGTTTATTTATAGTTTTGATGCAACAGATGTGTATGGGAAATTTAAAAGAAATTTGCCCCCTTTAGGTTTCTGGATCCCTCATTATCGATAGTAAAAATACTATGTTACCCCTATTTACGGCTTAGGGGCTATACCCCAATGTTTTAGTTGTTCCCGGGGGTTTTGGGGGGTTATGTTTATACTCTTAAATTTTTTGAGCAGTAGTGCTTTGCCTTTGCTCCTTTTATAAGTCCTGTATTGTTTCCCCCTTTTGGGAATTCTTTAGTGTGCAAACCCTTTGTTTGCTTTAAATCTTTTTAGCAGGGTTTCTCTGAATTTCATATTATCAAAATTTTCCAGTTTTAAACCAGGGTTCAGTTCTTGTTTAATCCAACCTTTTTAGGTGCAAATTATCAGGATGGGGTGAAAATTTTTGAATTTTTTTCCCCGGCAGTTTACGTCCGTGAAAATTGTTTCTCTTCCAGTCACAATTGTGTGCCTCTTTTCCGGTTTCTTTACTGTAGTTTCTAGTTGACCCCCCATTTTTTTGTCCGTGTAGGCCTTCCCATCAGTTATTTTCCTGGGCAGTAAATGATGAAAATTACATAAGACCCTTTGGGAATGACGCCCGACTGACTATGTTTCAGAGCGGTTACAAAATATGTGGGCAATTAGGGGGCTGGAACTGTGTGACCGGGTGGAGTATTAATTAGTTGAGTGTAACTATTTAATCCCAGAAATTTTCTTATACCTTTTCTAGCCGTATTTTGGCTGAAAAAGATATTAAAGTCGCCCCGTATTTTGTCTCGCAATTGTTTTCAACTCCCGGGCAAGACTTGGAAAATTTCTAAGAATGGTCCCGGGGGGGAGGGCGGTAACTGTTCTACTAAGATGGGTTTGGTCTTAGGAAGCAGCAATTCAAACCCTAGAATCTAGTTTATTTTTATTAAATAGGTTTGGGTTTTAAGCAAGTCATTTCTAAAGAGGCACTATCCACCACCCCTTTCTGTTCCTATCTAAGCGTTTTATATTGTAACCATTATTTTGACTCGTGTCTTTACCGTTATCCAACCCAAGATTCGAGATGGTTTTAATGCCGCCCTAATTTTGTTGCTAGAATCCTAATCTCTCCAATTTAGGAAGAAGTGATCTGCAATTTACATGAAAAAAGGAAGGCCTGTTTTATAAAACAAAATAATCTCAAAATATGGCAAAGGGTCTTTTTTTTAAAATTTTGGTAAATCAATTATCACGCTAAAGGGGAACTGTGCCAAAAGTGCATTTGTTATAACAAAAGAAATTTGGCACCTTGCTATAATTTTTACTTCCATCATGCACCCCCCCCTTACACATTTTACATAAGGTGCTTTTTTTTTTTTCAAAGGGACTTTAGTACAGTGTATGCACTGTTTGGTAGTGTTTGAGATAATAAAGGCTGTATTTTCTCACATTGACCTATGTATGCATTACATATGGGTTTGGTTATCATTCCCGCACTAGCCCCTCATTTTGCCGTCTTTTTGTCGTTTTTCCCCTGCACAATGTTTGAGGTTGGATTATTTGGATATCCCACTTAAGAGGCACAATAAGAGCTGTGTGCCACTGTTTTGTTTTTGGGATGTGGGTTGCCTACCCCTTCGGGATAGTGACATTTACTTTTCTGGGAGGATGGCAACTGTTGGGGTTTTTTCTGTCCCGGGGCTGTTTCTCCATTCATCTTTTTTGCCCCCCGATGATTTTCTTTTTTCATGGAATTGGAAAAAAGAAAATATAAAAATAATATGGCAGTGTACCCCCCCAATGCCGCCATTTTCATCTTCGTCTTTTATTTATACAATAAAATTTATTTCTCTTTTTTTTTCCCTAGAACTTAGATTGCTTTACAATCACCACTGAATTATAGTAAAATTTCCCTTCAAAACCCCCCTTCACTGTATTTTCCCTGTTTTATCCCTTTCCCAAAACCCCCGTTCCATTTATCGGGGGTTTGTGGTGTTGTTGTCTCCCGGCCGTTTTTTGACTCAGCCATTTTTTAAACCCGAGGGGGTAACGCCACCAAACTGACTTCCTTTGGGTTTTTTTGATATTTTTGGCGTTTTCTGCTTGTTTCTCATGTACACTGGTCAGCTGAAAATGGTAGCTACTATAAAATTAACCTTGCTGTTTAAATTTCACTCTTTCTCCGATGGACTGAGGGGTATCCGCCTATAACCCTTGGGGTTTTTTTTACTGTTGATTTTACGATGTTTCCTGGTTTCCCCCTTTGTTAGCATGGTACAGGGGGAAAGATGGTGGTTTCAGATATGATGCTACTGGGCAACAGTTAACGTCGTAAAGAGGAATTTCACTTCGCAGTTTTACGTCTGGCAGTAGGGCTGTTTGGGGTGGGTCACCTGTTTAAATGTCAATTTTTCCCTCGTTTGGACTGAAGAAAAAAGTCCTACAGACCTTCATTTCCTTGGGATTTAGTTGATCAGGTTTTTGCCTGTTGTCTTCCCGTTTAAAATGGTGCAGTTTATATGGGGGTAGTTATTTCATTTTATGGAAAAAAGTTCTGTCTGGTTCACGTTGGCAAGGGTTTGGGATTGAATGCCCGGGCCTCTTTTGTCATATTTAGTTCATTTCGTTGTCGTCACCCTCATTTTTATGTACTAAGGTTCCCTTCAGTTGTTGGGAGCGTAATTGCAAATTTGGCCCTCACTGGAGTTCGGAAGGGCCCCGGGAGGCCAAAATGTAGGAGCAGCCTTGTTGCTGCTTGTGGGCTGCGGCCGCAATAAATCACACATTGACTTAAAACTCTATGTACATATAAACAACATAATAATAGATTAAGAGCTATGTACATGATAACAACATAAATTTTTACTTAAGACTCTTGTACATAGATAAAAACATAATAAAATATTAAAATGCTATGTACATAGATAAAAATAATTTTGACTTTAAAATGCTATGTAATAGTAAAAACATAAAAAATGACTTAAGACTGCTTGTCATAGTAAAGCATAATAATATGCTTAAGATATATGTACTTAAATTGTGTTAGTATGCACAAAAAAAAACTGGCCACTCCACAGGTGCTAGCACCCTTGGGCCATAATGTTCACTCAGCTCACCTTTTCCAACAAGCAAAATTTGTTGTCATCCATTCCAGGGAGGCGACCCCCGTTTTTACCCCAAGATTCCCTGCCCAGAACACTTTCCAATGTACCCTCCCCCCCCCGTTATTTTCAAGTCTAAAAAACCCGTAACGTAAGTTTCCTATATCCCCCTGAAAAAACCCACACCCACTCCTCCCAAAATTTCTTTATTTTACATACCCTTTTTTAGAACGTTACTGCTAACACCCTTTCCCTTCACCCCCCTGACCCGTTTCCCCCCCAATCCCACACTTATAATATAAACTGCCCTAATGTACCCCAAGCTCGATTCACTTTCCTCCAACCCCCGTCGAAAATTAATGCTCTCAAAAACAGAAATTCCTTTACCTCTTTTCCCATATATCACCCCATTCAACCCCCCCTTGGACCCTAGTCCGTCACAAAAAATTTTACATGAAAGCCGACTCCCCCCCCACCCTATCCCCCACCCCACCCCCCGCAACGACCCTCTAAAACCCCTAGAAAAACACCCCAAGGTAAAAATGCCCTGCAGAAAAACGATGCATTACATCCCAAACACGAGGTTGCAACCCCATCCTATCAACCCTTTTTCATATACTTCCCCCTGCATCATGGGGAAAAAATTCCCCTTTCAGGCGCTAAAAACCCTCCCGGGGTAACAATTACACAACCTAACCCGTTTTGACCTTTGCCCCTTGACCCACGCCCTACCCCCAAAAAGTTTCAACTCAGCAACTAATTCCTGTATCATCGTTGCAATCTGTTATGGATCCTAGCCAAACCCCCCCACCCACACTTTCCCTCATCACCATCCCTTTTAATGAAGACACATTTGACCCTCCGCTTTAAGTCCAGCAATCCCAACCCCCCCTGACTTACAGTTAACATTACCACGTCCCTTTTAATCCAATCACAGCTCGAACCCCACAAAAATTTAAACACCTTCCTAAGTATGTTGGTTATTGCTGGCCAAGTTAATGGAAACACGGCTGCCACGTGCCATACTTTGCTATACAGTAAGATATTAATAACAATGGCACGCTGCACAAGGGTCAAATGATAAGGTCGCAATGCACCCAAGCGTCCCTGAATCCTTTCTACCATCCTAATCGAGTTTTCCAAGCGTGCCACAGTTAGATCGTCTGCATAAATAAGACCGCAAATTTTTAACAAATTCACCTGCTTCCTCACAACTGCACTACCCCCAAACAACCCTTCCTGCCCAAGCTCCTAACCCCATAACCATGGATTTATCTGAATTTACCCTCATACCAGTTGACCCTGCGAACATTCGTACTACCCCATCAAATGTGTCCATTGACATCCTCTCCCAGATCAGAACAGTTGTATCATCCACATACCCAATTAAAACTGGCCAAACCCTCGCAACCTCACACCCTGGCCCCTCTACGTGACACATACGCTGCTCCACCAATCTATAAAAGGGGTCCTGTACGCACGCAAACAATAATTGTGACATAGGACACCCCTGCCTAAGTCCCCTACCCATTACAATCTTCCCACTCAACCGACCATTAATCTGTACCCTCCCCATTGCACCTCCATACAACGCCTCAACCCAACCCACTATTTCGTCCCAAACCCCTGACCCCTGAGGATGGCTTTCAATGCTTTCCGATCCACTCTATCGTATGCCCCTTGCCAATCGAGCGCCACCAAACCTCCCTCCCTCCCCCCCCCTTTTGCCTCCACGAAATCCCTAAGTAACCCATGCTCTCCACCATAGACCTCCCTGGCAAACCAAACTGAGTTTTTGATACTACCCTCCCCACCACACCCATGACCCGATTCCCAAAATCTTAGCAAACAATTTGTAATCTGCACATAACAACGAGATCGCCCAGTAATCCTGAAGCATATGCTGCCCCCTTTCCCTTCGGTACCAATACAACGACAGCCGTTGCCTGCTTCTCACCCAGCTCACCTCTCTCCTTCATGCAATTTAATAACCTAACCAAAAAATGCCTCATTAATTCCCAATGCTGCTGATAAAACTCTGCCGGGAGTCCATCAATTCCTGGTGCTTTGCCCTTTCGCATTCCACATAAAGCCCTCCATATTTCCCCCTCAGTTATTTCCCCACCCAGTGCTTCCCTATCACTGTTACGCAACTGACATACCACACTCCCACACACCTGTTCTAAAACCCCATCCTCTACCCCTTCTCGTTGCCCAGTACTTCTCATACCACTTATCAGCAAACGCCCCCATTCCTTCCATAGCTTGTATGACCTGCCCCCCCCTGTTCCCTCCTATCGACTCATGAACCCCCAACCATGGTAAAAGGTCATTCCCTGTGTCTTTGTTTCTGCCTACGCAATCCCCAACAATGAAGGCCCTATTGCCCCGTAGCCCTCTTCCCCCCCCGCCTTTCCCCAAACCGTTTGGAAACCCTCTCATCCTGTCCCTAAAGCAGCCCCCCTTTTAATTAAAAAATTTATCACCCATTGGATAGGGGCCCGCCCCTTTCCCCTCGCATAACAAAAAAATGAAACCCAATCCCCCAATAGTTGGAAGCCCTTTTTTTAAAAGAATGATACTTTTTCCCTTTTCCTTTATGAATATTGTTTAATTGTTCTTTACCCAACCCCATCCCCAAAAACCCCCTCTACCCCTTTTTCCTCTGATGAAAACCCCTCCCCCCCATAGAAAATCCCTCTATCCCCTCCTCATCCCCAAAACCCAATTTTGTTTTTAATTTCCAATTTAAACCGTAGATATCCCTTGTTTGGATCCCACCCCCCCCTCTGTTTATTTACAGCCCAAATGATGGGAATTAAGCTACTTCATTGTAGGGGAAAAATTTGTAAACCCAAACCCCCTTGGATATATCCCGGGCCTACCCAAAAACTTGCGTGAAAACCCCAAATCTTACAAAAGTGAGCTCTCCTCCCACCCCCATCCCCCAAACCCGCATCCGAAACTGAATATCCCTAAAAGATCTGGGCAAGGCCCCGACAGGGTGCCCCCCCCTTTTGGGTTTCCCCACGTCGCCCCCCTAATAACGCTTTTCCAGTCCCCCCAAAACGATGGCCACCCCAGGAAAACCACGTAAGAAAAAAAACTAGTTTTAAAAATTAAAATTTTCCCTTTTTACCCCCTTCATTTTCTGTGGTGCTTTACAAAACTTAAAAAGGTTTAACCCTCTCCCCCACCCCACCCCCACCCATGTGAAATATTTCTCCCCCCCCCCCCCCTGATCAATTTCCACACCCCCTTTTCCCAAAAATTTAAAGTGGCAGGTCAGACCAAAACCCCTTCCCCCTCAAAGATTTCTTCCCCCCCTTGAAATTGTGTTCTTGCGGGAAAACCCCGGCATCCACCTATATTTATACAAAAACTTTCAAAACCTTTTCCTTTCAATTTTTCTGCCCATTTACGTTAACAGTCATACACCTAAGGCCTCTTTATATTTTCCCAAACCCCTTTCCCTTTCCTCTTTTCCCAATCAACCAGGGCCCTTCCCCCAAAAACCAGCAAAAGGTTCACATCATCAACCCCCCCCTTTTTTGCGATCCCTTTAAATCGTGACTACCTGGGACGTGCCCCTTCCTTCCCCCCAGCCCTCTGTGCCGGCGTAGGACATCATCTGAGTCTGACGCCCCCGGGTCTCTTCCTCTGACCCCCTCCACATCCATGTTATCAAATGGGGTTTCCCCCCGTTGAACCTAAACCCTCCACCACCCTCTTCCACAGCACAGGGCCGAAAAACTCATTTTTACTTTTTGGGCCCCTTTAAAACCCTTTGCTATGGTTTTTTTTTTAACCAATTCTCTAAAGGAAAACCCCGTGCTTCACCAGCTCAGGAAAAAAACTTCCTTGCAGGCGGCGTCAATGCCCTTTAAAACCTTTTCCCTTTAAAAGCTTTCCTAGAGCCCTGACCCTGCACCCCCTCCTGCATTGCACTTCGTACTTTTCCCCTTGTTTTGTAACAAAACCCTTTTAGGGTCACAGTTTTCCTACACACACCTTTCCCCTCTTTGGAATCCCCCCACCTCTTCCCCCAAAATCCCCCAAAAGCCTTGTTCGCGTGGGGCTCTAAAATTAACGGGTATCACCTGGTAACGGGGTGCTTTCCCGGGTTTGTGGAGGGCCCTCCTCAGCTTCCACACGTTTGCCGCCCCAAATTTTGGTGTACGCCCCAAATATTTGCACTTCGTCTCTGCCCGGCATACGTTCCCAAAAACTTGGTCCTAAAAGTCCCCCAACATTTCGAAAGGGAGGGTAGGGGATGTCCCCAGATTCATTTTCGGGAAAAAAGGTTCCCTCCGGGAGGGCCCCATGTAAGCACCTCCCGGCCCACTTGCCTTTTTGTGCCAGATGTCGGCCCCATGTCCCTCAAAAAAAATTTTGATGTCAGTTTAAATCTGCCTAAAAGGGGACTTTAGAATCTTAAACAACGAAAAAGTGGCGAGATACGTCAAAAAAAAACGCCCTTCACGCGGGAGTAGCGTCAGGGATTACGTCTTGGAATCTGTCCCCAAAGACCTTTCCCGGGGAGTGGAATTAAGTTTGACGAAGTTTTCTTTAAGCCCATTCGGGGGCTAAAACCATAAAACCTCATGTCGGGGATTCCTTTAGGCCCCCATAAGGGATTTTTGGGGAAAAAAAATACCTGCGCTGAAGGGGGGTAAAAATCGCCCACGAAGCAGCTCAAAAACCAAGGGTTTTATTTGCCTCCTAACACCCCGGCCCCATGTTGGTAAAAAAGGTTTGCTCGCCGAAAACGAAAGAGGGGTGCAGAGCAAAAACCGCACTCTACTGTGGTCGGAAGCGTTTGTCCTGTTTTGGCCCTTTTCCTTCCCTTTGTTTTTCCCTGTTGCATTTAAAGATGAAATATCACAAAGGGGCCCGGGGTTAATGACGCCTGACGACTACTGTTCTCAGTTTGCATTTCCCAAAGTTTGTGGTAAAATTAGGGTGGTGAGAAGGGCGGGCCCGGGTTGGTGTATAAATTGTGGAGTGTAACTTTTTTAAACCCCTAGAATTTGCTTATCCCTTTTGCTACCCAGTTATTTTGTTTCGGGAAACGGAAAATTGTTTCGCCCAGTTTTTTTGTCTCGAAATTTGTTTTCAATTTCCGGAAAAACTTGGAAAAGTTTCTAAGAATGGTCTGGGTGGGAGGGCGGAAAATAGTTCCTACAAAAGAGGGGTTTTTGGTTGTAAGCTAAGTAAATTTCTAAATTTTGGCCCCCACTTCCCCCAAATTTCTGTTTATTTTAAGGGTTTTATATTTTTCCCTTTTCTATTTTGACCCGTGGGTAAGTACCGTTCATCCAACCAGGATTCAGAGAGGGTTTAAAAATGCCCCCCTTTTTTTTGTTAGTAAAAATCTTAATCTTGGTTTTAGGAAGAAGTAAATTTGCGTTGACAAAACTAAAGTAAAGGCATTTTTTCAAAAAAACAATTTTTTCATTTGTATAGGGCAATGGGTATTTGTTTTAAAATTTTTGGTAAATAAATGTCATCTTTGCTAAAGGGTAACTGTCCCAAAGGGTGCATTTGTTAAACCCAAAATTAATTTTTGGCACCGTTGCTATAATGAAACATACAATTGTCCCATTTTTAAAAAATAGGTTAGAAAAAATAAAGGGAGTGGGTGTGGGGGGGTGTGAGTTGGTCCTGACTAGCTTGGTTGCTGGGTCTGGTGCTGTGTCTTTCCTTGAGCGGAGGTGACCGACTGGGTGGGTCATTGGGGGTAATCCGTGGGGGGGGGATTGGGGCCCGCTTGCATGGGTCATTTGGAAATTTAAAAGGCATAAAATACCGAACAATGGAAATTTTAAAAAAAATATGCCCGTATAAGGGGATCCTTTTTTGACTACGTTTTGCCAAAAAGTGGGCCCTTTTTTAAATCACAAACAGAATACCCGGGGTGGAAGGAACGCGAGTATTTATAGTCAGGTTTTAGAAAAGCTGAGGTTTTAGGTGGAGAAGGTTTTCATCTGATGATGTACCCGGGGGGGTTATGAGGGCTAAAAAAACTGGGTAGTTTGGAAAAAGGGGGTTGGATAAATTTGTGAGCAGACTTTACATTTTTCTTATTGGGTTTGCTTTAAAAAGTTTCTTTGGGAAGTGGTTAGCTTGTTATAGAAGGCCCCCTATTTGGTTTAAGTTGTCGGGTATAGAAATAAGTGATGATTCCAGGATTCTTTGGTACTGAGGTTGCTTCTGTGACGATAATTTTTGAGTTTCTGTGTTTATCAAGTGGTTGTGGGGAATTTCGGGGTTGACCAGGCCCCTTTTCCCTTTTGTCGTCAGACCTGCTTGCATATTGGGTTCTGAAATATGTGTTTGGAGGTCCCTTTATGGTTTTGCCACGGATAAATTGTTGCGTCTTTTCAAAGGGGTTATGTTTAAACCCCGGGAGGGGTGGAAGCCCTTTTCCTGTCTATCAATCGGGAAAATTTCCCCGTCCTTTTATCAGAGAAATGCAGGAAAGAAGGGCAGAAAAAATTTTTCAACATACCCGAGAAGACACTGCGAGAAGAGGTACATAGTCCTCCCCCCCAACTTTCCCTTGCCAAAACGTTTCCAAAAATTTTTTTCCAAAAACCTCATTTAAAATATTACCTCCACAACCCCGGGCCTTTAAGGCTTAACCCGTGTTTTTCCCCGGAAAGCTTCCCCCTCTGCAGGGGTATTTCATTAAACCTTTGGAATGGGCTGCAACAAAATTTTTACGTGGGCGAAAAAATCAAGGGACCCCCAACACGTATTTCAGAAACCAATATGCAAGAGGTTGACGACAAAAAGGAAAAGGGCCCGCGTACAAAAAACCCTAATTCACACAACCCCTTATTTAAAAAACAGAAACTCAAGAATTATCGCCAAAAAGACAACACTCAGTACCGGGGAATCCTGGAATAAACACTTATTTCTATATTTCCCCACAATTCAAACCCGAAAAGTGGCTTCTATAACTAGCGAACCAAATTGCAAGGAAAATTCTTCATCGTATCCCCATAAGAAAACTGTGAAGGTTTTGTCACAAAAATTATCCAATCTCCCTTTTCCCAAACTACCCAAGAATTTTTGACTCTATAACCCCACTCGGACTTATTTAGATGCAACATTCTCACCTGACCTCAGCCTTTTGAACCCGACTATAAATAATCTCGTTCCTTCCAAACCCCCGGGGAGTTCTGTTTTTTGACTTTTAAAAAAACCCCCTGTGTGGGGGAAAAAGTAGTCAATTTAAAAAATCCCTTATATGCATATTTGATTTTATTTATGGGTCAGTAAGGGCCCGTTGCAGTGTTCCCTTTTTTTTGTGGTTTTTTACAGTCCACATCTAATTGTTAAAGCCATTCTGATTGGGGTTATCCAACCTTAATCTTAATACTGGTTTTGGGGAGGGTTTTCTTTTTAAGAGTGTGAGGTCGAAGGGTGGCCCGGGGGCCTGGGGGGCTAAAACTCCCCCCCTTCACACAGGAGGGCCCCGGGTTTTGATTCTCGAGGGGGGGAAACATTTCGAACGTTTCCTTTTCACCTGTTGTCCTGGGTTTAACCCAGCAGCAAAAAGGTTCTGGGTGTTATTTGGGTGGTTTTGGGTGCATCCTGGGGGGCCCGTTTTAAGGAAACCCCAAAGGAAATAAGTTAGAAAGTCCCCCGATGACGCAAATGGGCTTTCTTGGGTTTTCCGGGGGGGCTAACCCCCCTGGGGATTTAAAAAAACCGAACGTTTTTTTCCCTTTAAAGGGGGCCCTTGCAGGGACTATTCCACGACTGGACTAATCTATGATGAAAAAATACTTCCTAAAAACCCTTTTATTTTATCTGAGGCTTACAAATTCCAATTGTGACCTCTTGTGTATGTGTCCCATCCTGGAACATCCCGTCCTTTTTTCCACCGTGGGGCTAAATTTTGTGAAATTTTTTTATTTTCGTTATATGTCTCCCCTGGGCCCCCCTGGCCCCAGTGTTCCGGGGTTTTTTGGCCGATTTCCCCCAACCTTTTTTTTGACGAAATCACCCCTTTTCCCGGGGAATAGTCTTGTTGAAAACCTTTGCCTTTCTCTAATTTCTTGACGTGCCCTTTCTAGGTGTGGATTCCAAAATGTTTCTATACTCCCCCTTTTGGGCCCGACGTAAATGGTTTACAGGGTCTTGAAAAGTCCTTTTTGAGGTATCGGAAAGCTTTTCCCTAGGGGTTTTCCCGGGCCCCTTTGCTGCAGCAGTTTTTTATTTTGTCGCCTTGGAGATATGTCGGTGTTATTCTCCCCCGATCTTTTTCTTGAGTGAGGTTTTTTTGTCTTTGGCCATCTAAAAATATTTGGGTCTGGGGTTTTTTTGCCCTTCCCCAAAACTTCATGACTTTGCATTTGGCAGGGTTAAACTCAAGGAAACCGTTTCTGGGGCCCGGGGTTTTAGCCGGTTTCCCGGTCCCCTTTGTTGTTTCCGGCCCGATCCTCATCGATTTGATTTTTCCATTAACTTCATTTTATCTGGGAAACAAGGACATTTGGGTCTATCCCCTTTCCCTTATGTCGTTACATATATTTTGTGTGTGTGTATGAATTTTTTATGTGTGTGTGTGTGAGAGAGGAAGGCTCAGCAATCAACATTTGCCCAATAATCACTTTCAGTTGTGAAAGGGTTTTGGAAGTGTCAATTGCTCATTACTCTAAAATTTGTTCATGATTGCACCCATGTATAAACGTAAGTAACCATTCTTACAGTATTCATTACCTTTGTAACTTGTGAGTTCATTACCTTTGTAACTTGTGAGTTCATTACCTTGTACCTAGTTCAGCCATCAAAACTTTGGAGCCGGTCCCTGGACCCATTGTGTACTCTGTAATCTGTAAATACCTTTGTAACTTGTCATGATTGTGACTAGACCTACCTGGAGTTCATTACTTTGTAAATTGTGAGTTCATTACCTTTGTAAATTGTGAATTCATTACCTCTGTAACTTGCTCAGCTATCAAAACTTTGAGGCCCAGTCCCTGGACCAATTATGTACCTCTGTAATCTTTTGACTACCGCCCACAGGATGGGTTGTGGTGATACGCCACGGAGGGTATGTGGGACTACCCCACAGGTGGTATGGGTGCATAATAATATTAAACTGAAACTCTTAAGTTTTCTCACATAACTACACGGGGGTAACTACTGTAAACATTATATGGTTGTCACCTCCCAATGAGATTATTTATATGAATGTAAGAACGAAGTTCATACAGGTAACCATATAAAATTCCCACAATATTTATTGACGAAATAATAATAATAATAATAATAATAATAATAATAATAATAATTCAAATTCAAATTGAAAGTTTATTCTCTAAGAGGATTACAATGATGAGTTTACAGAATTTGGTTGTTGTGTGGTTTACATGTAGTAAAATAATAATTACAGAGTGTACCACTAGAACACCTAGCATGGCTAGGTATTACAGAGTGTACCACTAGAACACCTAGCATGGCTAGGTATTACAGAGTGTACCACTAGAACACCTAGCATGGCTAGGTATTACAGAGTGTCCACTAGAACACCTAGCATGGCTAGGTATTACAGAGTGTACCACTAGAACACCTAGCATGGCTAGGTATTACAGAGTGTACACTAGAAACTAGATGCTAGTATTACAGATGTCCCTAATACCATGCCGTAATCCACATACATGCCCATGCGGGAACTAGATGGAAATTTCCCTAATTCCTTCTATCTTGCACAACTGAGCCCACGGAAGTCATTGAGATCATAAAGTTCACTTAAAAATAACTCGGGGAATCTGTCTCATGTCCCACCTTACTGTACAAGCGAGCGGCCCATGTCCTTTCGCATGCATTTCATTACTTTTTAACAAGTCAATAGAGATTTGCACCTTCCCGAAAAAAATACTCAAGATGGCAAGGGTTACTTTCCAATACATAAAGGTAGTGACCCTACAGACTTAAACAACTATAGGCCAATATCTAACTTACCATTTTCTATCCAAAATCTTTGAGAAACTTGTGACAGGAGACTGTATTCATTTATAACGGCTCAAAACATACTCAACCCCTGCCAATTTTGGGTTCAGGAAAATAAAAGCACTAATGATTTCAATCATAAAAATGCGATCTGCTTTTCACAGCATGGAAAATAAGGAATATCCC
>NW_026498092.1:0-64758 GCF_026875155.1 Cherax quadricarinatus | reverse complement strand
GCCCCTTTAAAAGGGTGCTTTTAGTTTTGCAGAAAATATTCCACCCTAGATAGAAAAATCCCTGAAGAGTGTCTCAGGGGATGGCCCCCCTAGTTTTGAAGGTTTCTTACCACCCTGTCTTTTTTGCTATAGATGCGATTGATCAATGTTATGTCCTTGAAGGGAGATCCCCCGAATGATCATCCCGGGTCTTTGAGTTGGTGTTTCGCTCTTTTTTGGGGCCCAGAATTTGTTTTGTACTCTGATGAAGATTTAATTTCCTCATGTTTACCATTTGAGTAATTGAAATTTTCATTGTTGAACTTCATTTTTGTTTTTGCCCCACTGAAAGTTGGTTGATGTCCCCCCCGGGGCCCTTTGCAGTGTCTGAATGGGAAACACTGTCTTGAAATTTGGGTGTCATTGCAAAGGAAACACGGTGCTGTGGGGGACACCTTGTCTATGTGATATGAGGATGGGAACAAATGGGGCGAGTCTGTCCCTTTGTAAAAAAGAGTTTTTCTCCGTAGTTTCCGGACTTTACTCTTTTTGAGATCTCTTGTGTTTGTTAGTGGGAAATTATAGATCCATCGACCGACTTTTCCTGTTATTCCTTTAGCAGCATTTTTTTCGCTATTACGCCATGGTCAATTGTCGAAGGCTTTTGCAAAGTCTGTATATATTACATCTGCAATTTTTTGCTTTAGTGCATTTAGGCCTTTCGTAGTGACCCAAATAGTTGAGACAGACAGGAGCGCCCTGTTCTAACCCCTGTTGCCCGGGTTGTGTAAGAGGGTTTCTGATGGGTGGGATTTTCTTCTTGGACCCTTTCAAAGTTTTTTATTGGGATTTGTGCTTTTGGTCTTTAGTTCTTTGCTGTTGCTTTAGCCCCCTTGTAAAGTGGGGCTATGTCTGTTGTTTTTAGTAATGTGGGACGACCCCCGTGTCCATGCTCCCCCCCCATAGGAGGAAAAGGCTCATGATAAAGGGTTCTTTCATTTTGATGAACACAGGTTATGAGTCTGGCCCGGGGCAGAGTGCATGGGGTGTCTTTATCGCCTGTTGAATCATTTGGGGTCAGGATAACATCGGGTAGGGTTATGTTAATTAAATTTTCTGGCTTCTCATAAAAAAATCATTTTTTATCTTTGACTCTCAGTCTGGTTACAGCTTGCTAAAAACTGGTACATTGGGGCTTAGTTGCCACTCATTTCCTTTCTGTCATTGCGTGGGGCCCTCTTGTTTTTAAATAGAGGCCCTATGGGCGTTGTTTTCGATTTCGATTTTTGGGATAGGAGAAGAAATACTTTGGGTTTCTTTTTGTTAATTTTTGGGTTTTTGTTCTTCCGCGTTCCCGACTCCCAAAGGATTTTTTTAGCTTAAGTTCGATGCTGCTTTTTCTCTGACCATGTTCCCTACGCTTTCAATATTTGACCCCTTTTAGCCCCTCTGTTATTTTTTTCCGTCGCCTGTAAAGGGGGCGCCTGTCTCTTTTTTTACATTCCCCCCCTTTTTTTTTAGAGGGAAAAAGCCTTGTGCAAATCGAGTGCCCCCCGGTTAATCTGTTTTTAGGCATAAGTTTGGGGCTTGTTGCTTATTATATCTTCCCAACTTTTATGGTTAGAAATTGGTTTATTGGGCCCATTTATGTTTTTGTTATTGAAGTTTAAATTTTGGGAATGTCCCCCCGTGACTAGTTATTATGTCGGCTGAGGCCCCATGTTACATGTCTGAACCTCAATTATGTTGTATTGAGTATATTTTTTTTTGATATGGTACTTTTTCTTATCAGATCCATTGTTAGTAAAGAGAGGTCTAGTGTATTCTCCAGTTAGTAGGCCTATTGTTTGCGGGTTTAAATTGAATTTTGTGCAGAGTTTTTAAAAAGCTGGTGTGAGTTGATTTTCATCAGAGCTGCCCCCTGGTTTTATTACGCAAAAATTTATTATTTGATATTCCTCCATTTTGGGTGCCTAAGTTGAAATCCCCCAGGGAAAGATTTTGGGGCGGAGCGGGAAGATTTTCCAGACGTGGTCAATTTTTTAACAGCTGTTCCGGGAAATTTGTGGGATTTTGCATCCGGGGTTTTTAGATTACCCAATGACTATTTTGGTTCTCGCCCTTTACTGTAAAATTCCACTACTCATTTGGGGCATTAAGCAGTTCTGTGCAAAAAGTGACTCTGCAATGTACAGGCCAACTCCCTTTTTTTTGCCTGTTCAGGTTGAAACCCGGGGTCCATATTTCATTGCCCCAAGTGATCCTTTATGTGGGTCTCAGTGAAAGCGCAAACATTCCTTTCCCTTTGCAAGCGTCCAGGGAAAAAAGGTATTTTGTTGTTTGTTAGGGCTTTAGCCCCTGTATATTTGCAAAAAAGAAGTTATCGGACTGGTGGTTTTGTTGGACGGGGGGGGTTTTTTTTTCCCGGCTTAGTATCTGTATCGTTGGTTTGGAGTGAGGCATCGACTGTGGTTCCACTCCGGAATTGCACTAGGTCAATATGTGAATTTGGTATTGCTTGTATTGAGTTAAAAATGAGCTATGGTACAATAAAATTTAATTTTATATAAAAATACAAATTAAAAATAGCACCAGTCTCTCACTAGTAATTTTACTATGGTCTAATATAGTGTTTTTGTTTTTGACTATGTTTTGACGAAAAGGCTATAGAAAAAGGGGTTGTCTAAAAATATAAAATACAAATTAAAAATAGCACCGTCTCTCACTGAAATTTACTATGGTCGTTAGGAATTTGGTATTGCTATGATTGACTAGAAGAGCTAGAGTAAAACGTGTTTAAATCTAAAAATATAAAAAAGGAACAAGACTCTCAATTTGAAATTGCACTAATCTTATATAAAGTTTTTAAAAAATTAGAGTAAATTTAAATTTTAAATTGACGGGATAAAATAACAAATTAAGGTGCAAAAGAATAAAAAAAAATATAAAAAAAAAAATGGCAATGATTGGTTTTAAAGCTAGTAAGAGGGTAGACGGGTTTAATAAAAAAGTTGTAGTTGAAAATACTATTTTAAAAAAAAGTTGGAATAAAAATGGTCTTTTAAAAGAAGTTTACAATAATTTGACAATTTTTTTAAAAGTAAAATTGGGAATAATGGGGATTTAGAAAAAAAATTGGGGAAATTTGAGTTTTTTTTTTAAAGTGAGGTAGAATTATTAAAGGGCAAGTTAGGTTAGTTTATAGTAAAATAAAGATGGAACAGTAAATGTGGTAAGTTGAAAAAAAGGAGATAGATTCTGTAGATTTAAAACACAATTAAGATATGAGGTAGAATGGTCGTTGAATACAAAATTTGACAATCAAAAGTAGTTGGGGTATTTAAAATTTTAGGGGCACAAATTTATGAAAATATAAATAACGGTGGACTATGGGTATTATCTACTTACTCTGATTCGTTAGCCAGCCTCACTTGGGAATTTTTTATGGTCTGTTCTGTAGAGATAAAGTTTTTTCCAGTGGGTGTTTCCTAACTGCGTTTTTTCCTCCCTCAAAAACACGGGTGGTTTTTTTGGGGATATGCAATTTTCTTAGTCGAAAAGAAGGTTTTTTTTTTTGTTTTGGTAAGGCACTCATTGACAAAAAACATCTTTTTCATAGAAATAGATGTTTTTAGTAGGTTTTTTTCTTTGTAGGCTATTTTGGAATTTTAAAGCCTTTTTTTTCCCGTTTGGTAGCCATCATTTGCAACCCTTTATCGTCACTACGTATGTTAAGGCGAAGGGGGCCCTTGATAAGCTGCAGGGTGGTCTCCATGCAGGTCTTTGGGTGACTGTGGGTGGGAGTGTTTGCTTTTAAAATAAAAGCATCAGATAGCTGCTGTTGTTTTATGATTTTGGGAAAGTTGGTTATGACTTTGGGCAAGTTGTTGGTCCACTCTTCTCTTTCCTCTGTAATGTTGGGTTTTTAAAGTAGGGTTTTGGTCTTAAGAGTGTTGATGGTGTCTAGGGCCGGGTGTGGGGTTGCTTTGTTTTTTCGAGTGCCCCTAGTTTATGTTCTAGAGCGTGATCTTTTGGGGAAATCGCATTGTTTGCTTTGTTCCGCATTTCTTGAGTTTTTTGGGATCGTTTGGTTCTAAATCATAAGGAGTTTGCTTTTCGGGGTCGGTGATCTTAAAGACATAAAAATACTGGGAAGGATTATTTTGGACTGAGTGGCACCCCATGTTTGTTGTTGTCTGTCATGTTTGTGGGGTCCGGGGGGGTGAGAGGGTTGTGTCCTGGCGGCAGACCCCAAGCTTTCCTCGTGTTATTATGCCTCCCCTTTTTGAGTTGGGATTTCTTAGCTGGTTACGGGATCTTCTTTTATTGTTCGACCCTTGTCCATTGGCGTGGCTTGGGGTAAATAGTAGGCGATGGGGGAGGGGTGAATGTTGGGGAGTAATCACTTCAGTGGCGGGGGGTAGGAGTTCGAAATTTACGACCCTTTGTTGGTAATTTGTGAACTTTTGGGTGATTTCTGCAGTTGCTTTATATCTTTCTAGGATCCACAATGTTAGTGTTATGGGGGTCTGATTAGGTCATCACGGGGCTGCTGGGACCTCGGGTAGAAGAAAAATAAGGACAAGGTTCCTGATGCCACGGGCCGCTGCGTTTGCTGCTCAAGGGGGATGAGGAACAAGATGGGAGCGAGTACGTGCCTTTTTGGGAACAGAGTTTTTCACGTAGCTGCCTCGGACTTGCCTGTTGACGATATTTCCGGTTTGTTAGGAGGAAATTATAGATCCATCGCCCCGTTTTTCCCTGTTTTTCGTTTGGGACCTTTTTTGGCGATTAGCAAGGTACACTTGTCGAAGGCTTTTGCAAAGTCTTATAATTACATCTGCATTCTTTTTATCCTATTTGCACGGGGGCCCTTTGTCTTGGTCCAAATGTTTGAAACAGGGGGGACTGTTCTAAACCCATTTTGTGGTTTTTGAAATTTGGGGTTTTTCTGTGGGGGGGTTTTCTTGTTTTAGGGACATTTAAAGTTTTAAAAATATGGGGGTTTTGCTTTGGGCTGGGGTTTTCTGGTTTCCCCCCCTTTTTGGGGGGGGGGGGCCCCCCCCCCCCCCCCCCCCCCCCCCCCCCCCGGGGGGGCCCCCCCCCCCCCCCTTTGCCGGTTTGGGGGGGGCAAGGTGATGGGCTATCTTTACCCCTGTTCGAAGTCTTTGGCGAGAGGATAACATTGGAAGGTTGTGTTAACCAAATTTTGTGACTCTCTCAAAAAAAATTCTTTTGACTTCGACTCTCATTGGGTTTTCGGCTTGCTAAAAACTGAGTCATATTGGGATTGAGTAGCTCACTCTTTCCCTTTGCTGTACTGTGTAGGACTATCTTTTTTAAGTGGGGGGCCCAAATGGATGTTGTTCTCGATTTGTTTGGCATAGGAGAAAATTATTTTGGGTTTTCTTTCGATTTCTTTTTGGCTTTTAGTTTTCCCCTAATTCCCTGCTCCTAAAGTTTCCCTTTAGCTGAGTTCGGTTTTCTATTTCTCTGACCAGTTCCCCACGCTTTCAATATTTTGCCTCTTTTACCCGCTCTGTTTTTCTTTTCCTCGTTTAAAAGGGAGCGCCTGCTCTTTCTTTTTGCATCTACTCCTCCTTTTTTTTAGAGGAATCCTTTTTCATACATCGAGTGCCCCCAAATTTAAATCTGTTTCTAGGCATAAGTGGGGCCCTGTGTTGCTTAGTATATTTTCCCCGCTTACTCGGTTAGGATTTTGGTTTACTTGGCCCCACTTTATGTTTTTTTTATTGAATTTGAATTTGGTGAATGTCCCTCGTGACTAGTTCTTTTATGTGGGTTTGGGGGGGCTCCACCATACATGTCTGAACCTCAATTTTTGTTGGATCGAGAATTGTTTTTGTTTGGGGAAATTTTCTTATCAGCCATTGTTAGTGAGATGGGTCTTTTTTTTCTCCATCTAGTAGGCCTATTATTTGCGGGTTTTTAAATTGAATTTTGTGCGGATTTAAAAGTGGCGAGTGTGATTTTTTTATCAGACTGCCCCGGGTGTTTTTTCTGAAAAATATTTTTTCATATTTCATTTTGGGGCCCTTAAAGTTAAAATCCCCCAGGAGCAAGTTTTTGGGTGCAGGAGCGGGAAAGTTTTTTCCAAACAGTGGTCAATTTTTAACATGCCGGGGGGACAGTAATAGACGTGTTAAAGAGGAATTTGTAAGGGACACACTAATTTATCAATGGGGGGTTTTACCTTTTTATTCATTATTAGGGGGGGGTTTGGGAAATAGTGGATACATAAAAAAGATGTGGACCCGAGGGATGCAGGGTGTGTTTTTGGGGGTCCTACGGATTTTTTAAAGGGGAGGGGCTTCACGGATGATGAGGGGGGAGGGTGGAACGTGGATATATTATGTGAGGAGAGGATTGCGGGGACGACTAGATCGTATTTATGCTTCTCCCGGGTTTCAGGTGGCTAATACAGAACTTAAATGTTTGTTTTCAATCATAGAGGAGTGGTTTGGGTGTGGGGTGGGGAGGTTTACCAAAGCGTTAATGGTTAATTTGGGAAAAATTTAAAGTGAGTTGTTAGATGAGCTGGAGGGGGGTGATGTTTTTTTAGTGGTGGACAAAAGGTGGCCCAAGGGGGGGGAAAAGGAGGTGATACACTACGGGGGGGGGGGGGGGAGGAAAAATGCCAACCCGGGAAACAAAAATTTTTATGTGAGGAAAGGAAAGGAGGTAAATCAAAGGAAATAGGCTTACAAGGTATTTGGGGGGGGCAGCTGAAAAAAGTGATGAAAGGTTTTTTTTTTTTGTGGGGTTTATCCAGTACAAGAGTTGAGGGCATCAAAGCACAATTAAGGAAATGCAGAATGCAAGATTTGATGGTGAGGAAAGAGAGGTGGTTGGAAAATGTTTTAGGGGGGATAAACCATCCACCGTGTATTGCGGTGATTAAAAAATGCGACAGAAGACAAGACTTGATGAAGTTGGACTACTAGGATGTGGAGGGTTAAAGATGGGGCAGAGGGTTTGAACTATGGAAGTATGAGTGGTTATGCGATAAGTGGTTTGAATTATTGAGAGGGGGGAAAAAGGAAATAGCAGATAGAAGATTTTAGAAAGGGTTTCAGAGAAACCTAGAGTCAGCGATAGAGCCCTTTTTAAAGGGCCTAATAGGAAGAGGAAGTGTGGACGGCTTTAAAAAGGGGGAGTGGCGGGAAAGCCCTGGGATAAAGGGGAAACCCCAAAAGAATTTTATTTGAGCAAAATTGGGGGTGTATGAAGGGAAATTTTTGGTGCAGTTGATGAATGTAATGAAAGGTTAAAAGGGAAAACATGATCTAACACAAGGAAGGTGTAAGTTATGGTTCCAAGGGGGGAAAACAGAATGCTCCCAATTTAGAGGTTATATTAATGTGTGGGGGTTATAAAAAGTTTGCCAGGGTGTTAGGGAATAGATTGCGTAAAGTTTTGGGGAAAGGGTTTTGATGGGGGGGCAGTGGGTGTGCAGTGGGGAAGGGAGGATAAAAGGGTTTTAGAGGGCGTAGGATGGATGGTGGAGGCGTTCTTGCTTTGGATTGGAAGGCAGCGTTTGATTGTGTAGAGAGAAGACATTTGGTGATTATGGGAGGATTGGGGTTGGGAGGAAAATGTGCGTGGGGGAAACTTTATATAGGGGTGCAGAAATACGGTGCAAATAAAAGGGGAAAGGGGGGGGGAAGATGGTTAGTATGGGTAGGGCCTGTGGCGGGTCCCCCCTGTCTCGCCTTTTGCATGTATGCAAGACCCCAAAAAAGGTTGATAAATGTGGAGAAGTGAGGGGGAGATAAGACTTTGGGTGCTCGGAATGTTGGGTTTGTGGAACACTAGGTCTTGTGGGGGGAGAGGGGGGGGTTAAAGAATGTAAGTAGAATTGGAAAAATTTATGGGGGCAAAGGTATGATGTTAAAGTGAAAAAGTCGAAATACTGGGGGTGGGGTTTGGGTGGGAGGGGGAAATGGGAAAAAAGTATGGATGGCAGGAAGTAAGGGAGATAAAAAAATTTTTGGAGTATTGTACGAGGGGCAGCGCAGGGGGCAAGGAGGCAAATTCTAAAAGGGGATGCAAAGGTATTGCTTAGGTAGGGGGGAAAAAGACCGAGTGGTTTGACATAAACGGTCATTGTAGTTAATACATCATTTACCCAAATTGTGGCACGTGGCTTGGTGTAACATTGATGGCGAAAGACGTGCGGCAAGTGCAAAGGAAAGTACTGAATTTTATATGGGGATATGGTTGTCATTGACTGGGCAAACGGTTGTAAAGACACCCCTGGCAAAGGGGGGTTTAGATTTAAATTTTCCTTTTCATAGCAGCTGAAGATTATGTACATGAAGCATTGTTATCTGGTTGGGGGGGGAAGTGGTGTCCGAGTGAGGGGTGTGATGGAAGATGTGAGGCGGTGGTGGGGGTAGGGTTAGGGAGGGTAGATATGTTGAGATAATTTTTACAAGTAAGAAATCCGGGGAAAAAGTAAAGGGGCGTGTTTTGGGGGGTTTTGGGAAAGGGGTTTTAAGAGGTTTGGAAGGGGAGACGGTTTTCCATTATTAATTGGACAGAATTGGGGAGACTTCAGTAAGTTAGGGTGAATCAAAGGGGGAGGGAAAAAATAGTTTAAAAGGTTTTTAAATGGGTTTTGCCAACTAAAATTCGACTGATCAGATGGGAATTTAGCAGTTCAATGTTGTTTTTGTTGGGGGGGGGAGGAAACAACAAATTTATGTGGGTATTTCTTGAGCATATCGAGAGGGCAAAATCTATGGGTTTCACAGAGTGTTGGTTGGGGGTGGGAGTAGGGGAGTGGTATTAAAAGGGGACGAGTTTGGGGTTTAAGGGAGTGGGAGATAGTGGAGGAGGGCCTATGTTTTGGGCAGATTTATCTTATATCGTGGGCGATGAGGGGGTGGGGGGGGGGGGGAACGAACAAGGGGTTTAGCAGGCTTTTATAAAAAAATGTAAATGAGGGAGTGTTTGGGTGTAGATGGGGTATAGATTTTCCGGTATCGTATAGAGGCTGACTGTAAGAGGGTTTTAGCAATTTAGTGTTGTAAATGGCTGGGAGGGGGTGGGCTCTGTAAAAGGGGGAGAGGGAAAAATTTAACCAGGTATAAAAATCATGATTATTAAACATTCTTTTCCTGAGAACGAGAGGGGGCTTATAATGTTACGGGGTATAAATGTTGTTTATTAACCAAAGTGTGTGAAAGAGCAAGCCTAAAAATTTCTCGAAACATGTCAATAAAAAATCTAGAATTTGTTGAAAGACAATACGGTTTTAAAAATAACACTTGGTATATGTAATACAAATGTGTATTTCAATATCCCGTGTACAGTTATCATATTGTTTTAATTCTTCCTCGCCCCCGGGCCAACTCATGGAACCTGTGTTCATCAAGAACTGCAAGAAGCCCCCCCCCCGAGCCTTTTTCCCTCCTTTGGAGGGGAGCAGGACACGGGGGGCGTCCCACGTTATAAAAACAACGACATAGCCCCACTCCACAAAAGGGGGGATAAAACAACAGCAAAGAATACAGACCAATAGCACTAACTCCCTATCAAAAAAACTTGAAAGGGGCCCCAAAAGCAAGATCACCACCCATCTAGAAACCCATCATTACACAAACCCCGGGAAAAATGGGTTTAGAACAGGTCGTCCGTCGTCTCAAAATATTGGGGTCCCACGACAGGTCCTAAATGACTGAAGACAAAAAGAATGCAATGTATATAACGACTTTGCAAAGTTGACAAGTGTGACCATGGCGAATAGGGACAAATGCGTGCTAAAGGAATAACAGGAAAAAATCGGTCGTGGATCTATAATTTCCTCACTAAAAACACAGAGAGTATCGTCAACAAGTAAAGTCCAGGGAGAAGGTGAAAAGCTCTGTTCCACAAGGCACATCTCGCTCCCATCTTGTTCCTCATCCTCATATCCGACATAGACAAGGACGTCCGCCACAGCACCCTGTCTTTCCCTTTTCAGATGACACCCGAATCTGCTGGCAGTGTTTCCCTTTCAGACACGCAAAGGCTCCAGGCGGACACAACCAAATCTTTCAGTGGACTGCAGAAAACAATTTTTAAGTTCAAGATAGAAAATTTCAAATTACTCAGATTGGTAAAAAATGTGGGAAAATTTAAAATTCATCGGTACAAAACAAATTCTGGCCAAAAATGGCGAACACCAAAGTCAAAGACCTGGGGTGACATTCAGGGATTCACTTCAGGCCATAAACATTGTTTCAACCGCATCTGCTAGAAAAATGACAGGATGGATAATGAGAACCTTCAAAACTAGGGAGGCCAAGCCCATGATGACACTCTTCAGGTCACTTGTTCTATCTAGGCTGGAATATTGCTGCACACTAACAGCACCTTTCAATGCAGGTGAAATTGCCGACCTAGAAAATGTACAGAGAACTTTCACGGCGCGCATAACGGAGATAAAACACCTCAATTACTGGGAGCGCTTGAGGTTCCTAAACCTATATTCCCTGGAATGCAGGAGGGAGAGATACATGATTATATACACCTGGAAAATCCAAGATAAGATAAGAGAGAGAGATAAGATAAGATTTTGTTCGGATTTTTAACCCCGGAGGGTTAGCCACCCAGGATAACCCAAGAAAGTCAGTGCGTCATCGAGGACTGTCTAACTTATTTCCATTAGGGTCCTTAATCTTGTCCCCCAGGATGCGACCCACACCAATCGACTAACACCCAGGTACCTATTTGCTGCTAGGTGAACAGGACAACAGGTGTAAGGAAACGTGTCGAATGTTTCCACCCGTCGGGAATCGAACCCGGGCCCTCCGTGTGTGAAGCGGGAGCTTTATCCACCAGGCCACCGGGCCACCAAGAGGGACTAGTACCGAACTTGCACACGAAAATCACTCACTACGAAAGCAAAAGACTTGGCAGACGATGCACCATCCCCCCAATGAAAAGCAGGGGTGTCACTAGCACGTTAAGAGACCATACAATAAGTGTCAGGGGCCCGAGACTGTTCAACTGTCTCCCAGCACACATAAGGGGGATTACCAACAGACCCCTGGCAGTCTTCAAGCTGGCACTGGACAAGCACCTAAAGTCAGTTCCTGATCAGCCGGGCTGTGGCTCGTACGTTGGTTTGCGTGCAGCCAGCAGCAAGAGCCTGGTTGATCAGGCTCTGATCCACCAGGAGGCCTGGTCACAGACCGGACCGCGGGGGCGTTGACCCCCGGAACTCTCTCCAGGTAAACTCCAGGTAATAGTAAAGTAGTGTTATTATTTATATATTGTCATAAAGTATAATAGTTGTCAGTATTTTAAAAGTTCTTTGAATAGTTTTAAGATGTTGTGGAGTCTATATTTCATGTCAGCTCATAGATAAACGTGTAAGTGTATTGCGAATATCTAATTTAATTTTTTTCTGTGGAGGACCAGCTAAGGCTTCTTTTATTTATTAGTTCATTGCAATGTTTTAAACTAAAAATGAGAATATATGGAGTATATAAAACTGTTAAAGTACATGTTCACCATTGTGGTTTAGCGCAACGTTTTGAGTATAATAATAACAATAACGTAAATGTTGGGGGGGGGGGAGTCACAAGTATTGTAAGTGCTTTGTCTCATTTTACATTATGAAAAAAAAAAACAGTAATGGAAGCACTGTGTATTTTGTAGTAGTGTGTTAGTTATGTAGTTATCTGTATATCAGAATTATTATAAATAGTGTTACTTAGTGGACCGCAACACACCCACTGTTAGTTATGTAGTTATGTGTATATCAGAATTATTATAAATAGTGTTACTTAGTGGACCGCAACACACCCACTGTTAGTTATGTAGTTATGTGTATATCAGAATTATTATAAATAGTGTTACTTAGTGGACCGCAACACACCCACTGATAATGTTACTTAGTGGACCGCAACACACCCACTGATAATGTTACTTAGTGGACCGCAACACACCCACTGTTAGTTATGTAGTTATATGTATATCAGAATCATTATAAATAGTGTTACTTAGTGGACCGCAACACACCCACTGATAGTGTTACTTAGTGGACCGCAACACACCCACTGATAATGTTACTTAGTGGACCACAACACACCCACTGATAATGTTACTTAGTGGACCGCAACACACCCACTGATAATGCCTCTTTTTATATATATTTATATCACATTTATATACGTAACTATCTATGTTAATTTATTATTGCATCTATTAAAGTAAAGAAAGAGGTATACATAAACGAGTGTCTTAACAAAAAGCGTCACAACCTCCTGTATAGAGTCAGAAAACTTAAGTTAGTTTTAGTTTAATATGTTTATTATACACCCCATACCCATCCTGTGGGCGGTAGTCAAAAGATTACAGAGGTACATAATTGGTCCAGGGACTGGACTCCAAAGTTTTGATAGCTGAGCAAGTTACAAAGGTAATGAACTAGATCTGGTCATAATCATGACCAAGTTACAAAGGTAATGAGCTCCAGGTAGAGCTGGTCACACTCATGAATAATTGCAAAGGTAATGAATCATAAACACATTAATCATGAGAATTTACAAAGGTAATGAGCTCCAGGTAGAGCTGGTCAAAATCATGACAAGTTTCAAAGGTAATGAATGATAAACACGTTATCACATGATTACAATCATAGACAAATTACAGAGTAATGAGCAGTTAACAAAACATAGCAGGGAATTCATCCATTGCCCCAACAACAGATGTTGCTAGGTTCCTGTCTCTCTCGGCAGACAGCCATTGCAAACAGCAGCAAGTTGCCCCGGGATCTGCTGCTTGCACGAGCACCATCGACCCTCCCCAAGAGGTCCAAGAAGCCAGTGACTTCCGTTAGCATCCCGAGGGAGAGCTTCCCTAGGGACATGTCAGCGTCCTGGTGGACGCCAAGTTGATTGAAGATCCCAGGCCCTCGTGTGCACGGATGTTGAAGCTTGAGGAACTGAGTACACACTGCCTGTGGCACACCTGACAGCTGCCTCGCGGTCGAACTCCACGATGCTGTCCCTGTAGTGGAAGTTCCTGTGAGCCCGGCACGCCCTGCAGTGCCATCGCTGACATCGTGGGTTAGGGGAGAAGTACCCTCTACAGATGGGGTGGCGCTGGGAGTTGGGTGGGTGAGGCGGGGGAGACGGGCAGGGGTGAGGCGTTATGAGAGGGTCACTGTTTACTACACACGCCCTCCCCCTCCCCCCCAGTGGAGAGGGGGGAGGCGCTGACTGGTCCTGACTGGACAACACCAACTCCTTTGAAATTGCACAACACTTCAACTATTTACGCTGAAACGATGCACTGGGATGTCCGTTCGCTGCTCTGGTATCTTCTCAAAGCATTCACACTGAGTTCTGTTAAGTAGGGACCTGGTCAGCCTCTTTGACCAGGAGCTATCCTTGAAAATCCTGCAGCTAGCCCGCTACACAACCTGCCGTGTCGGCCATGTTGAGCCTCACTGGAAAACTTAAGTGGGAGAATAATGACACAATACACCAATGCTTCACACGGGATGGGAAAATTCTTGTTAGGAAAACAAATGTAGGTCAACTGTACACAATCACGAACGAACGGTTCATTTAATATCACATACCTACATGTCCCTCCCAAGAAGCTCATTGTTAGTAATCCCTTCCTTAAATCTCTTGTTAGAGCAACTGCTCAAGAAGAAATTTCTCACCTAGCTGGTAGTAACAAGTTATCACAAGTTATATACACTGATGGATCTAAACAGGAGTCTTCTGGCAGGGCTGCATCTGCTCTTGTTGCCACCTCCCTAGTTAAGAACGATAATAAATTTGTTGAGTTAGGCATAAGAATTAACAACTGGGCGTCTACACTGCAAACTGAATTGTTTGCAATCCTAATGGCGCTAAAGCTAACCTATGACACTGAGCTTGACTCTATCATCATTACTGATTCTATGTCATCATTGAAGGCTCTTGGCTCATATAATGACTCCAACAACATGCTCATTGGGGAAGCCAGGTATAGATACTCAAAAATTAGGGACAAAGGAATTAATGTACAATTGCTATGGATCCCATCACACATTGGATTACTCCTTCATGATAAAGTTGATATGTTAGCCAAGAAGAGTATCAAGAAGGAGAATGTAGAATATAACTTTGGTATAACTGTGTCTAGCATTAGGAATAATATTAGGAGAGAAGTAAATAATGAAAATAATTGTTATAGGAATGCAGTTAGAAGCCTGAGTAGATCTATAACCCACTATGGTAACATGAACGTAGATAAGTATGTTTATGGAGCAACTTGCAATGTGAACAGACTGACTGATGTTGTAGTGGCCAGGCTTAGGCTTGGTTACAAGTATTTCTGGCAGTTTGGGAGACACACAGATGATGATCAAACTAAATGTAAATTATGTGATCAGGCATATGGTCACTCTCTTGAACACTATGTGCTTAATTGTCCACTTATTGAGGAATACAGAGACAGACAGTATAATAACCTATGTGACATGTCAAGATATCTTATTAATGAAAATAAGATACCAGATATACTAAGCAAATTTCCTAAATTTGCTTGTAACAGATAAGTGAACTATAGATATGTAGATATAAATCCATATGTATTCCTGTTAACCCTTTGGGGCCTAGTTCCTAGGCCTTTTGTGTATCCATATGCTCTCGCGCTACCGTCCACAGGATGGATATGGGGTGCACAATAAACTAGCCACTTCGGTGGCAAAATCTAAAAATCACGAACGAGAATGATCTATCATGATTTCTCAGGGATACTAATCTTACAGAGAATAACTAAACAATTATTGCTCCATTATTGTTCAAATTTCATTGTACAATCTCTTAGTATTTAAATAATCAACTACCTCATTTTGTGATTTTACTAGTAAGCATAAGTCACCTTATGTAATTTTCTTATTTACTATTGTTTGCTTAAACATTAGCTAAATTGATACTTTCTCTGTCCATATTACTACCTCATATTTTTTTTAAGTACTATTAATTGATATTACCTACTAAAATTAATAATTATCATTTTTACTATAATTTCAATTTACTCTTAACATTTTTGATATTTAATAACCATTACTTGTCTAATTACCTTTACCTGTTTTAAAACCACATTTACTATATTAGAGTACTCTTAATTACCTTGTACTGCCATATAACCTCAAGTATAACTACCAGTGCAATATTGAATGAAATAAACATTACTTTTTCACTTTTTTTGTAATCATTATTACTTACTAAAATTTATTAAACACCATATTTTCTACCAGTCAATTTTACTTTTGTACATTAAACATTATTTTATACTTCCCATAAAAAATTTTCAAGTTTGTATATTCAACTCCAACCTTTATATTATCCTTTGTACCTGTGTACCTGTGTACCTGTGTACCTGTGTACCTGTGTACCTGTCTACCATCTTACTATCATATTATAACCAAGACATTACCATTGTTATTTTTTACTATTATTCTTTTGGTACTTTAATTGTGAATTTTATTTTGTCAATTTAAATCTAGTTATACTCTTGATCTTGTCAACAACCTATACCGGACTCTAGTGCAATTGCAAGTACCATTTCAATTTGTATTTTTATATTATAAGTTTATGTTGTAAGTCCTACTCTAAGATTGTTTTCATATCTTGGTGACTATATTGTGTGTGCAATTAGTGTATATTTCAATTATATTATTGTTCAAGGCCCTTAACTATCTTTTGCTAACTAGTACCAACTACCTCATATATATTTTTTGTCTACTTTTTTTATTCTTTTGCTACCTTAACTTAACTTTTAAATACCTATACTGTAGTCATACCATAGAGAATGATTACTCATGGCTGGTGGTAAACGTCTGTGGTATGCGGCGTTGAAGTTCCAATGGTAGATTCGAGATGGAGTTGAATCTTGATTCAGTAGAGTTGATCCTGGCAAGGTCACCACTTGTGAAGGCTTACTCAGCCCTGTAACAACTTCAGTCAGTATTACTAAGGCTGGCTCCTCCTCAGGAAAATTAATGTATAAAAAAAGAATAAAAACTGACAAACATAAACACTTCATTATTTAGAAAATATAAAATATAAAACACTTAAATATGAAGTATAGGCCTACCCATTTCTCCCGACTGATAAGTCATCATTAAAACTCCTACTGTTGGAAGACAGCTTCAGTGTTGTGAGAACTCTTATGTGCGAGCTGTGACTAAGGATATACCTAGTCAAACACTGGAAATAGTTTTCCTTTTTGCAAAGGCCCTCACAGGCCACTGCTTCCCCTCTGCCTTTCATTTGACCTCAGCCTTTCGCCTCTATCAACATACAGTGTAGAGGCGAATTTTGCTAGTCCACTGCTACTCGTGCCTCTCAAAATGCTCACAACTCATCGCTTTACCAAGCTGAGGAATAATGACGAGTGTGCAGTCCTACGTGAGTTGGTAACCCAGGTGTGCACACACTGAAAATTCGTCTTTCACTCCAAGACACGTGTGCTAGAAGTTCTGCAAGTTTGGGAGTGAGTAACAATCTGTACGAGTATTGCAGTGTTTGGTAACTCTTGAGAAGTCTGCCTCAGCCTGTGACCTTGAGCGAGGCACTGCATCACCTGCCTGAGACTTTCGCCCATATTGACTATGTGAAGAAAGGCGAATGTGCGTGCTCAGTTACCCCTGCTGTTCTCCTGTATCCCCAACTCTCCTCCTTTAAACTCAGCCGTTCGCCTCTATCAACGACGTGCAGTGTAGAGGTGTATTTTGCTGTCCCGCTGGTACTCGAATATGTGAGTTCCGCAAGTGCTGCAGATTTGTTGTAACTATTTGCATGAGTGGATTACGCTGACTTAGGACATTGTGCTACCATCAGTACCTACGTAGGCTTAAAATGAGTGAGGAATGTCTGGACTGCTGGGTGACCTTGAAAATGGCACTATAAGACCCGCATGCCACTTACACCCATACTGCGTGTGTCTAGTGAGGTGAATGTCCCTTCCTCGACTTTCCTATTCACCGGTATCCCTTAACTCGTCGCCATTATCTACATATGGGATAAGGGCGATTTTTAGCTAAACCGGGCCCAAAAACAGCACTCCAAGCCGCCAGTAAAAGGCCCAAAAGGGCTACATCTGTTCTAAACCCCAGAAGGGCCTTTTTTAACTTTTCTACGGGTTTTTCCGGGCCGTACCTTCGGTTTTTTTGAAACTAGTTTTTTAAATTGTAGTGAAAATTGTTTTTTCATTTTCCAAGCCCAAACTTTTTTGGTTGCTAGATGTTTTAAAAAAGGGGGGGAGAAATTTAAACAAGTAGACGGGGTTGGTAACTCTCGAACGACTGTGGGCCCAGTGAATGACCTTGAAAATTGCACTGCGACCGCAGGCCCCTACCCAAACCCCTATTTTTTCCTGTGTCTAGCGAGGGGAATACATTTCCTTGGGCCCTTCCCTTCCTCGATTTGGAAAATCAGGGCCCTTCCCCCTCCCATTTGCTTGTGGGGTAAGAGGGGGGTTTTTTTTTCCCCGAAACAAAATGGGTGCTTGAGTGGCCCGTTCCTCTGTGCCGGGCCCCCCGCTCATCTTCGATGTCTCCCCTGGGCCTGCCTGCCTGCCTGCTGCAAGCAGGGGTCCCCGGGGGGGTTGGGGCGGGCTTGGGGAGCACAGCAAGCAAGCTTGGGCAGCACTAAAACTAGCCAGAACAAGCTAAGGGAGCCTGCAGTTATAGGGTGTCCCAGGGCCCAGCATGTTGAAAATGTTCTGCAGGGGCTGCGGGATACCCCGTTTTCCTGTATGGTTTTAGAAAATTTGGGCGAGCATTGCGTGCAGACATTTTGGGGTTGGGGCATGCCCGAGGTTTTACTTTAAACATAAATAAGCTTTTTGGGGATTGGGTTTTAAAACAGTGAACAAATTTAAACGTCATAACCAAAGTGCAAAAGTGTTAAGTGCTGCTTTCCCCCCAAAATTTTTAAAGTCATTTTAAGCCTGTAAAAAAAAACTTTAAAAAGGGCCCAAATGTACTTCAGTGTATGACCCTTAAAAATTTTATAAATCCGGTAATACATGCCTGCTCATGGTTTAAATGAACTAATAAATAACGGGTTTCATAATTAAGTTTCTTTTCCCAGTGTCATTGCAGTTTTTCTAATACATTTTCTCGTTTCAGACCCGAAAAACTTACTGCTAAATTCCCCGGGAATATTTCCCAAAATTTCAGTGTTACTTTGATGTTAGTTTTGTAAACTTAGCTTTTTATTTTTTTAAATGTGAACAAGCTTTCTCCTGCATAATGTTCAAATTTTCAAAGAATAAATTTTTTACTTGATAATTCGGGCCTTTCAACTGTGTTTTAAGCAAGAGTCACCCGTTAACATTTTATGTTTTCCCTTCCCCTCCCATCTTTGTGGGTCAAACGCCTAGTTAAAATTGTAAAAAGTAACAATTTGCAACATTATACTTTTAAATTTACATTGTGTAAATTGTTTTTTGACTATTTTGATCAACTGGAATTTTAGTGTTTTTAAATTCTGATACAAACCCAAATTTAAAAGACTTTCAGACAGCACTGACACAATAAACACATTAAAATGCTGGTAACTCCAGAACCCGGGCCTAGTGGGGTGACCTTAGAAAATTCCTGGGGTTTTTTTACGACCAGGGTAAACCCCTCTCACCTATATTTACATCAACAAAATTTTAATTTTAAGTGATAAAGTTACACTTGGTGTACTTTTGGTTTTCACTTGTCATACATATAACGCTGGGGTAAGTGAGATTTTTTTAGGTACTTTCATCTTTTCAAAAGCTGCACACTTTGCTTTCATACATTTTCCCCCAGGAAACCTTTTGGGGTTTTTTACCCCAAGGGAATTTGGGCCGGAAATTTCCCCAAATTTAACCCCAATTTTCCCTTTAAAATACCTTTTTAAATTTTTTTTTTTTTTTTTTTTTTTTTTTTAGTAATACTTTTTACAATCTAGTTGGGGTAAGGGGTTTTGTCTTAGCATTCATTTGATGTCTGCTATATTTTTTTTTTCGTGAGGTAAAATTAGTGCATAGCCTGAACATCTAAAAGGAAGTTATGAAAAAAAACCTCATTTTTAATGTGAGTTGTCAAAATTCAATTTTTATGCCAATATTACCTATTTGTCTCCCCTTTTCTCCTCTCTCTCTTTCATCTTTGAAATTTGTGAAAAAGGGTAAACCCTCGCCTGTACCATCCTTAACTTTTAATTACCATAAAAATTAACACATAAAAGAGGTCTCTGATGTGTTTTTTGGGGGGTGTGTGTCTATTGAGGGGTGGGGTCGGGGGTTGAGTGGGGTTGGGGGGTTCATTGAATTTGGCACTTGTGTCTTGTGACTATTTTGGACTTATGACTTTTGAAAGGAAATTTGCTCTTGCATAAGCTGTAAGGGAAAATAAGCGGGGAAATTCCCTTGTTTTTGGAGTTTTAAAACCCCAGATACTATTTGGAAAACTGGCAACTTTCATAGAGGAACCTATTTCGCGGGTGAGGGAAAAGTGATACTTCCAGACCTTTAAAAAAACAAAAGAGAAAAAGTGAAAAAGGGGCTAAGCTCGACGTAGCAACCATTTTGACTCATACACAATGTAAAACTAAACGCCTTTGGGGCACAGGGGGCTGCAGAAGTCTTTTTCAAAGGAAGAATTGTTAAGCTAAATTTTTCCCAAACAACACCCCCCTGCCTGCAAAGTTCAGCTAAGGAAGGTAAAAAAGCATCCTAACCAAAAAACCCAATTTAGGAAAAACACACACAACTTTGTGTTTGTGAAACAGAATAAAGAGCTGACAATGATCAAATATAAACCTTAGGGGGATATTAAGCTCCCCGACCCCCATCAACACTCACCATTTTTAAAAAATGGTCAGTACATAATTTGGATACCCCTCTGCGGGACCCATCCCATCGACTCTTGACAATCATCAAGCCAAAAAATTTAAAAGGGAAAACCCCCAAATTTAATTGCCATTTGGGGTAGGTCCTGTCCCCCCCCCCGGGAAATCGGGTCACGGTTTAACTTTTCCAAAACATCAAAGTGTACCTACCCCCAAAACGGGGTTTTACAAATGCCAGCATATGGCCATGTTGCAGAGACAGTGGAATACACATTCTTCGTGGGGTAAGTGTCTGGAAAACATCCCTAAAAATTTCACATAGGCCCGACAGCCAAAATTTTTAATGTATTAACTAAAAAGGGGGGGTTACAGTTCCCACAAGGACTGCAGCAGAAAACCCAAACAACCTTCGATTAAACCTGATAACAGCCTATAATGGTAACTGGGGAGGGGACCATCCAGTCTACCAAGCCAGATCTGAACGAACCTCTAAAAAGTGTGCAAAACCCTACTCACGCAAAGGTTTCTGGTAACCAGAATCCCAACACACACACCAGTTGGAGGAGCTAGCCATCCCGCTAGCCTATGGAACTACGGGTCGCCACTACAGATACCTATGGCCAAAACCTGAATATGGGGATGAGTTTGTCATTTCTCCCAATACACACAACTAAAAACAGTCAGACGGACCCACACGGAACCTCCCGGGAAATTGGAGAATCAATGCACAGGACCTCCGAAATAAATATAAAACAGAGAAAAAAAATGTAACCATGGTACCTGTTAAGGTATAGGGTTAAAGAAAGCACTAACCCCGAAGTGCCATCCTCCGAGAGCATTGGGTTCGCCTGACCTTCCTTATATTATAACAACTTTTCCCGAAAAAAAAAAAATTTAGCATCTTTAACAGATCCTGACAAGTTTAATAAATATATGTAATCAGGATGATGCTCTTGAGCATGGTGATGATGTCAAAAGTGCAGCAATCTCAAATTCAAATTCAAATACAAATTCAAAGTTTATTCTCTATAAGGATTACAATGCTGATTTACGAAATTTGGGTTATTGTTTTTGGGTTTTTATTAGTAAAATTGTGATTACAGATGTACCACTAAACGCTTAGCATGCCTAGGCATTTCGGGCATACTTAGTTTTATTCTTAATTGTAAAATATTACAAATTATGAGGTAAGTTGGTATTATGGCTAAGTGACTAAATGCTAGTTTGTGAGTTTAGCAATGTGAATGCTTTTGTTTTGGCACAGTACATAGTTTCAGTATTGGGAGTATCACAGGATTCATTATTTTAAGACTGAGATTAATATTTCGTTTATGGTCAAATGAGTGAGTGAGTGTAAGTTGAACCACCAGGTGGTATTCGTGTAGTTAGTTGACGGGTGTATCAGGAGATAAGATGTTTTATAATGGTAGTTTTGAAGGTGATGAATGTGTCTGCAGTTCTAGAGTTCTCAGGTAGGGTATTCCAGATTTTAGGGCCTTTGACATACATTGAATTTTTGTAAAGGTTTAGTCGGACACGGGAAATGTCGTAGAGATGTTGTGTCTGGTGTTATGCCTGGGGTTCTGTCACAACTATCAAGAAAGCGTTTTAGGTCAAGGTTGATATTAGAGTTTAAGGCCCTGTAGATATAGATTGCACAGTAGTAAGTGTGGATGTACTGAACATGGGAGCAAGTTTAGATCTATGAAGAGTGGGGGTGTGTTGCCAGGGATGGGATTCAGTGATTATTCTTACTGCAGCTTTTTGTTGGGTATTATTGGCTTTAGGTGTGTTGCTGCAGTTGATCCCCAAGCACAAATAGCATAGGTGAGGTATGGATAAATAAGTGAGTGGTATAGTTGTGAGAAAGGCATTTTGCGGCACGTAGTATCGTATCTTGGAGAGGAATCCCAACCGTTTTGGATACTTTTTTGGCTATATGCTGATATGGGTGCTGAAATTCAGGTTGTTGTCAAGGTATAAGCCTAGAATTTTCCCCCATTATTTCTGGTAATTAGAGTGTTGTCAATCTTAATGTTAATTTGTGCATCTCCTGCTCTGCTACCAAACATAATATAAGTAGGTTTTGTCAGTGTTAAGCATAAGTTTATTGGCTGTCATCCAAGTCGATATTTAATCAGCTCCTCATTCACAATGGTGTTGAGGTGGCAAGATTAGGTGAGAGATGACATAAATCGTGTCATCAGCAAAGAGAATGGGTTTCAGGTGTTGGGATATTTTTTGGAAGGTCATTGATGTATATGAGGAAGAGCGGGGACCAAGGACACTTCCCTGCGGAACTCCAGTATCAAGTGGCCGTGTTGCTGATGCTGTGTCTTTAATGGTGACGTACTGATACCTATTAGTAATGTAAGATTTGAAATAAGCAAGCGCATGGCCTCTTATACTGTAGTGATCAAGTTTGTGGAGTAGGATGTCGTGGTCTATTGTGTCAAAAGCTTTTCTTAGGTCAATAAAAATTCCTAGTGGATATTCCTTATTTTCCAATGCTGTGTAAAGGAGATCTAGCATTTTTATGATTGCTTCATTAGTGCTTTTATTTTTCCTGAATCCAAACTGGCAGGGGTTGAGTATGCTTTGAGCCGTTATAAATGAATACAGTCTCCTGTGCACGAGTTTCTCAAAGATTTTGGATAGCAATGGTAAGTTAGATATTGGCCTATAGTTGTTTAAGTCTGTAGGGTCACCACCTTTATGTATTGGTGTAACCCTTGCCATCTTGAGTAGTTTCGGGAAGGTGCTAGTCTCTAGTGACTTGTTAAAAAGTAATGAAATAGCATGCGAAAGGACATGGGCCGCTCGCTTGTACAGTAATGGTGGGACATGAGACAGATTCCCTGAGTTATTTTTAAGTGACTTTATGATCTCAATGACTTCCGTGGGCTCAGTTGGTGCAAGATAGAAGGAATTAGGGAAATTCCCATCTAGATAGTCCCCGGCATGGGCATTGGTATGTGGGATTTTACTGGCGAGATTAGATCCTATGTTTGAGAAGAAGTCGTTTATCTTGTTAGCTGTGTCAGTGGGATGTAGTTGGTGTTTCATTAGGTTTAGTTAGGACAATATTCTTGGTTTTTCTCAGTTTGTGGGTCCCTAGAATCTGAGAGAGTGTTTTCCAGGTCTTTTTTATATCTCCTCTAGTGTCTGTGAATCTACTGGAGTTGTATAGTTGTTTGGCTTTTTTTATTACTTTGGTGAGGGCTGATGAATAGTGTTTAAGAGTATCTTTGTGTATTAAGCCCTGTCTATATTGCTTTTCATATTGGTGTTTCTTGTCAATGGATTTCAGAATGGTGCTGGTTAGCCATGGGCAACGAAGCCGTTTGTTTGTGATCTGTTTTGTTTTTATAGGACAATGTTTATTGTATAGTCTAAGTAATTTGTTAAGAAAAATGTCTGTCCAGTCATCAATACCATTGGCCTTGGAGAATTCTGTAGGCCAATCAACAGTCTCTAGGTTAGCTGTGAACTTCCTTACTGAGGCCTCGTCATGAAGTCTAAATGAGACTTTGTTGTATTCAAGTGGTGGTTTACTAATGTTTGTCAGGAGGAAGGTAGGGTAGTGGTCTGTAGTGCTATCTGTGATTATCCCTGATTTAAGGGGGGCTAGTATATTGGTCCATATGTGGTCTATTATGGTTGCACGTGTCTCAGTGAGCCTGGTTGGTTTAGTTATTGTTGGTATGAGAAGTGTCTTGTTCATATTGTTGATGAAATCAGTTACAGGCTGATCATCTAGTAAGCCAAGGTTGATGTTGAAGTCTCCAGCTAAGAGAAGGTGGTGCTTATTGATTTGTCTGAATTTGGTATTGACCATGTATTGAGTTAGAATGAGCTATGGTACAACTGAATTTAATCTAATAATATAAAAATACAAATTAAAAATAGCACCAGTCTCTCTCTAGTAATTGCACTATGGTCTAGTATAGTGAATTTGGTATTGACTATGTATTGAGCTAGAATGAGCTAGAGTAAAACGGTGATTAATCTAATAATATAATAAAGGAACAAGACTCTCAATTGTAATTGCACTAAGGTCTTGTATAAGTTGTTTACAAGAATTAGAGTATAATTAGATTTAAATTGACAGGATAAAATACACAAATTAAGGTAGCAAAATAAAATAAAAAAAAATGATAAAAATAAAAATGGCAATGACTTGGTTATAATATGCTAGTAAGATGGTAGACAGGATAATATAAAAGTTGTAGTTGAAAATACTAGGTTAAAAAAGTATGGAATAAAAATGGTCAATAAAAGAAGTTTACAATAAGTTTGATCAATATAGTTTAAAGTAAAATTGGGCAATAATAGGGATTTAGAATAAAATTGGGCAATTGAGTATTTTTTAAAGTGAGGTAGAATTATTGAAGACAAGTTATGGTTAGTTTATAAAAAATAAGATGGAACAGTGATGTGGTAAGTTGTAAAAAGGGTGATAGATTCTGTAGATTTTAAACACAATTAAGACTATGAGTAGAATGGTCGTTGAATACAACAATGACAATTAAAAGTAGTTGGGTATTAGAATTTAGGGGGCACAAATTTATGACAATATAACACTAACGGTGGACTATGGGTATTATCTGCACTTTGCTCTGATTCTGTTAGTCCAGCCCCACTTAGGAATGTTTTAAGGTCATGTTCTGTAGAGATGAAGTATCTCTTCCCAGTGGGCTGTTTCCTAACTGCTATTTTTCCATCTCCGTTCAGCTTCCAGCAATTTGTGAGAAAGAAGCCCATAACTCTTGCCTTCAAGACTTCCCTTAAACTGGCTGCCAAAATGCCAAAAATGCTTAAAAATTTGGGGCCTGAAGATAAAGACGTACAAACTATGCTATTTGCTCTTAAGTTCTGCACACTGTAGTCAAAAAAATTATTTTTTCCCATCTTATGAAAAGAGATTGTAATAATCACTACAAGGGATAATTTTACAAATCTTTTTTGGAACATTGCTCCATCGGGAAGGGGTTCCCTACTTACATCATTTTAGGCAACCAAAATATTGATGTCATCTGTTTCGGGAAGTAATTAAAAAAGGGGCCCCTCCCCCAAACTTCCCGGATAGCATTATAACCTAAGGTAAACCAATTTTTGGCGATGTATGTCAAAAAGAGCTTGCACATTCACTCCTTTCCTTCAGAGTCGATTTAACATCGTATCAGGTGTCAAAGTATTTGCGGGATTTTTCCATAAACATTTTTAATCTCTATGCCCCCGAACAGCTTACTGATTTTTAAGATCGTCAATAGTAAACCTACCATATCGGAGATTTTAATGCCAGACATAAAATATTGGGTGGTCTATAAAAAAACCAATAAACTAAACTAAAGATTGCAAAAAGAGCAAATAATGTTCAAATTTGTGGGCACTATGAGCCTACTCACATAATGGTGTCTTTAAAGATCTGTTTCTTGGTTTTAATACATCATATACGATGCATGACTCTGTATAGTTTGAATCTTTATTGTCATTCCCAAGACTAACAATGCAATCTTGATCACATTCCAGCAATAAGGAGCTAAATACAGAAAGGGGAAACTTTTCCAAAAACTAGAACCGAGCAACTTTTTTAAACCCCTTGGATCAAGGAAATAAAAAATTACGAGCCCTTGGGCACACAAAAATTTAATGTTTTTAAATTCCACTTTTGAGAGGTTCCACAATCAAGTGGCGGGGAATAGGAAAAAAAAACCCCCCACTAAAAAACAAAAAAACCAATTAAATACAAATTTTGGTAAGCTACCTGAATGTAAACCCCCAGCCCTGTCAGAACTTTCCCAACTGCCTAACAAAGAAGGGAAATAAAAAGGAAGAACTTAGGCAACAAATGGGAACTTTTTGTTAGTGGATTAATGGGTCCCCCCCTTTGATTTTGGTTTGGGAAAGTAAAAATAAAATAACCGGGAAAAAACGGGAAAATTTTGCTACCCCTTTCCCTTTTGAAAAACAAAGACTCAAAATGATGTCCAAACATCCAGCATGAAAGCTTTCCATCTCATTTTAAAAAAAATTTTAGAGAGTACTTCTGAAAAAAATGTTGAAAGATTAATTTTATGACCCAAAAAAATTTGTGAGAGGATTCCCTCTTCCCGATATAAATTAGATAATGAAAAAAACCAAAGGTCGATCAATGCCCGGAGAGGATGTAAAACCCTATGAAAAACCAAACTCAAGGCAGGCCTGAAACCTGTAGGAAAGGTCTGTGGGGAGCAGCAGCAGGAAAATACTGCCCCCCTGGGGGCCCCTTAACAACAACAACATTTTGGGTTATGTCTGGGCAAAAACACATTTGTGTGTTCCTCCTATTTTTTCCTTTTATCACGATCAGATTACATGGTGATTTAAAATTTGGCCTTTATAATTTTCCTGACTATCAAACATCACATCCCTGTAGAACTTTATTAGATGTACTAGTATTATTTTTTTGTTTTGCAGAAGACTATGAAGATTCTATGTTCAAAAAGCCTAGAGATAAGGCCTTTTTTCTAACAAAAATTTTTTTGAACATAGAATCCGGGCTACCTGGTGGTGATCCTGCGCTAGCCCAAAAACACCATGGAGTTTTTACTGAAACCGAAGGAGACGTGACCCCCTTATCAAGCTGCTCAAAATGGAAGCACGGGTTAAGACTTTAAAAAATTCTTGGACCCCTTTCCAAAAGAAATCTAGAAAAACAAATCTGCTCATCAATTTTGTGTCACCTAAATATAGGGGCTATTTCTGATTGTAATACCTACGAAGATGATCAAAACCCTCAAATTCAGTATATTAAAACCCAAATGAAATCTTTGCACGCTAGCCTTCAACTCGCCCCCACAATTGATGAATCCTTAAGGAAAACTTTTAAGCACTGAAAATTTTTTGGTAAGGACGTCACTTCAAGCAGTGACAGTGCCATATTGTGAAAGTCCATCAGGGGTGCTTTTTTCAGTGGCCTGCAATCCCCAATAATAAGGGAGGTTTTTTGGGGAAAAAAAAATCTCGACTTGCCGGCCTTTTACCAGGCAAGAGCTCAGATTCCCCCAGAAGAATTCTGAAGTTACATCCACTCACCTTTTCCCAGTGGAAAAAAATGCTGCAATTCCTGACCCAAGACTCTGCAAAAAAGTTTCGGGGAAACCTGCCTCGTGACAGCAGCGCAGGTACGGTGTGTTTCTTTTGTGGTTTTTCAAGCATCCACGTCCAAAGTGTCCCCCTCGGAAGCAATTGCGTAAATGCCACAAGAAAGGTCCTTTGTAAAGTATTCGTCTAATGCATCAACAAGAGCTAGGGCCCCCCACACATTCCCGGATCAGCGCTCTAGCAACAGTGACTTTGCGCCCCCCAAATTCCTTAAAAGGGATTTTGAAAAAAATTCCCTCAAAGGGAAAAAAGTAGATGGTCTTATTGTAGTGGGAGCCCGAGAGTTTCACACCTTTACTTTGTTAAACGGCTCTCCTTGAATTACAACCATCAGGTACCGTTTCCTGGGTCAACATCTCTCTTATTCAGACCTTGGGTTTTTTAAGGGAAAACTCAGAGTTAATGGGAAAGGGTTACAAGATGACATTTAGCTATTCTGCCACAACGTGCTCTGATGTTTCCTTGGTCAGGGCTTTCGAAACTGCATGGTAGTGTCCCCCTTTAAAATAGGGGGGTGAACTGCCTCCTCTTGTTGTCGTGGACTTAGCCTTTAAGGGGAACCCCCCAAAGCTGTTTCAAACTTTCCGCGGATTTCCATCCCATATCAAAGTCCGCCGCTATTCTTTTGAGGGTCGGATGTTCATTGAGAAAAAAATCAGAGGCGCGAAGGAGGGATTATAAACCGAGTGTTCCCCCTTTGGGGGGCAATTTTTTGTTGTTTTAAAATGGTTATAGAAAAGGAGACTGGGTATCGTTCTCTGAGACAATCAAAAAATTTACATTCTTGATGGGTACCCTCACCCCAATTGACGATACAGTGAACAAAATTGCTCATACTACGGTTTGCACAATTGATCTGCGAGTGCCTTCATAAGTCCCTATAAGGAATGAAAAAACCATAACCGTTTTAGGCTTTAGGCCCGTTCTTTCCAGGTCCCTTTTTGGGGTACCAATGGGGGAGCCCGCTTCCACAATATGGGTTTACTCATTTAGGAAGAGCAACTCATGGGAACCTACGGTTTTAGATAATTTACCATTTGTGGCAAAACCCCGGACACATGATCAAATTGAAAAGTTTTTGGAAACCCCCCAAAAAGAAAAAAATCAGTTCAATGAGGAAAGTGCAAATTTTTCAACTAAAAGCTTACATCCTTGGTTATGTATGGAAGGAGGGTTTAAATTCCCCGACCGAAAGACTACGACCTCTACGGGGGAAATTCCCAAAGCCTCAAGACAAAAATCCTCGAAGAATCTTGGGCTCTTTGCTTTTACTACAATGGATCTACAACTATTAGTAAAGTCCGCCCCTTGAGGCTCCCCATTTCCGTGACAAAGGGAAACGAAGCCGCTTTCCATATCTCAAACAGGACATTGAAAAAACTAGTTAACCATTTATGAGTCCCCACCATTCGAATGGGAAAAGGAAACATCTCATTGCCCTTGCTGCAGTCATCCAGGCAGGCCCCTTCCTTTTTTTCGAAACTTTTCAAAGGGTAAGAAATGTTACTCGTAGAAAAGGAGGCCGGCCATCTAAAAGTTCCCCATGGAGGCATTATTTAACTGGTGAATTTTACCATAAGGACGAGAAACTCCGGAGTTTTTGCCCAGGGGACAAAAGTAAATAAAAAATGCTAACGGGGAATGGAACATGGTTTATGAACGAAAAGTCCGAGGGAAAGAAACTCTCACCGAGATTCTCAAAAACCCCCCAGCCATTAAAAGTTTTTGAATATTCGCCTCCCAAGCTTTGTGTACCCAGGAGTCCCCCTTCCATTTTTTGTCAAATCAAAGAAATGCCTTTCCAGGGGGAAAGTTGCACAATATCAGACATGGGATTGTCAATTGAAGCCAAATTTTCTACCCAAAAACTCACAAAAATCCCCCCAGCCTTCAAAGATTAATTAATTTAAAGGGGTTCAAGAAAAATAAATGGATTCCTTTTAACATGAATGTATTCATTCCCTTTTATTCCCTGTGCAAATATGCCCCCCAAAACGATTTTTCTTTCCGTGTTCCTCTATTTTTTGGTAGCACATACCTTCGAAGGGGTCCCGTAATGAGAAGAACCGATTTTGGGTGGAAAGGTACCCCTGCGCAAACAACAACTACAAAATAAGGAAGGGAAAGGGAGCGGAAGAAAAAGGAAAGGAGAAAGAAAAAGGGAAAAAAAAGGAAAAAAGAGAGAAAAAGAAGGGAAGAAAGAAAGAAAGAAAAAAAAGTTTTAGGAAGTGGGTTAGACCGGAAAAAAGCCCGGGGATGAAAAAAAGGAAGGGGGAAAAAAGGAAGAAAAAAAAAAAGAAAAAGGGGAAAAAAGGGATACAGTACAACAAGACTTTTACCCCCATTTGAAATCCCTATTAGTGTGGAATCTCAAGATAACCAATAAAGTAAAGATGCTTCTTTTTCCCCTGGAAAGCCCCTTGAGTACCCCTAGGAAATAGGGATTCTGCTCCAGATTAAATAAACCCCCAGGGAAAAAATTCGAACTGGTAAAGGCCAAGGGCTACAAAGGGTCGGGACGTTTACGTCGCCAACCAACAGTTTGGGAATTACTGTCTCTGATATTTAAAAGGGGGGAATTTGTGTGATACGGCCCTGGGGGGAGCACAGCAGGAAAAATACTGCACCACCAAGGGGGCCTAACAACAAAAACCTTTGGTGGTGTCATGGGCACCAACACGGTGTGTCTTTCCTTATTTATCCATTTATAGCGATGCAGTTACATGGGAGTTTAAAATTTTGGGGCCCTTAGTTAAAACTTTTCTCTTGAATTGCAAGACATCACCCCCCTGAAAGTATTATTAGAGTACTAGTCATAATATTTTGTTGTTGCAGAAGTACTAAAATTCTATTTTTCAAAAAAGCCTGAGATAAGCTGTTTTCTATCACAACATAACCCTTTTTTGGCATGATAATTCTTTTTCATTGGGGCGTTCTTCTTCTTCTGGACCAATAGTCCATTGTGCCTACCCCTAACCCCCAACAGCCTGATACTTTAGGCCGTCCCTTAACTAGATGTCTTTGTAAAATTTTAAAAAAAGATGTTTAAACAACGATACAGAATCAGACATCAATTTTTCCCCTCTCTATGGGTTATGAAAGGTAAAAGTGTCAGAAAATGTATTTTTCCCCCTTTCCCTGCAACACCCCTATAGTTTTCCCCTTTTTTTGATCAAAATCTCATTTTTATTTCGAACAGAACCCTTATACTACAGAACAGCCAAATGAATATTGGTGGAGCTTACTCTGCGGAAATTTGGAAAACTGTCAAATAGAGTATCCTCTGTCCTTACCCGGTTTGAAGGATTCAAAAAAATGTCTTTTGGGACACCCCAGGAAGGATTCTTTGTCCCTCTATTTAAATTTTGATTAATGCTCTCCCAAAAGCTTACCGCCTCACCTAAACATATAGCTATAGCTTTGCGATGATATCATGATCCATAAAAGGGCAAAAAATGAATACCATTCTTAATGAATTCAAGCAAATTTTTTAATCGACAGGGCCCCATAATATCTTACCAAAACTAAATATTAACAAGCAAACGACATCCCCCCCCATCTTTTTTCAGGGGAAATCATTAGCTACTTAAAACTTTCAGAAATTTTTGGTGTAGATGCACCCCTTTTAAAAAAACCACAACCCCAACTAAAAAGAAATGTAAAACAGGTAAATGCTCTCAAAGCGTTTTGGCTACAAACCCAACTATGGTGCAAATGGAGAATCGTGAGAATGTACAAGGGCCCATGTTAGGTCCCTTTAAAGATTATGGCTCCTATGTTGTATTAGCTAAGAAAATTCTTCCGACCCTTGGAGTTAAGCAAAAAAGAAGCTCTCAGGATTATTCTGGCTGCCCAAATCTACAAAAAGTTTTAACATGAGGAAGGAGTTTGGGATTTTTATATCAGTGAAAGGATGTTGAAAATTTAAAACGTACTCGGTATTAATTTGAGAAAGAACCAGACACTGTCACAGTGAACTTACCAATTCTAGGGTAAATACACACAGATCTAAATGGGTTGTGAAAAAAGTGCAATTTCATTAATTTTATAACCTGCAGAACTTATCACTGTAGGCAAAAATTTTCCCCTCCCCATGGGATGTGTTTATTTAAAAATCACATACCCAAAATCCCCCCCAAAAAGCTCATTGAGTAATCCCCTTTCCCTTTAAAACTCTTTTTAGAGCAACGCTCAAGAGAAATTTCTCACCCCTGGAAGTAACAAGTTATACAAATTTTTAAAACACGATGGATCTAAACGGAGTTTTGGAGGGGCATCTCTCTTGTTTCCACCCCCCTAGTTAAGAACGAAATAATTTGTTGAGTTAGGCTAAGAATTAACAACTGGGGCTCTACACTGCAAAATGAATTTTTGCAATCCTAATGGCGCAAAAACTAACCCAGACACGAGCTTTACTCTTCATCTTACTGATTCTATGTCTCTTGAAGGCCCTTGGCTCATATAATGACTCCAAAAACTGCTATTGGGAAGCCATGTTAGATACCAAAAATTTGGGACAAAGGAATTAATGTACAATTGCTTGGTCCCCTCAACATTGGGTTTCCCTTATAAAAAGTTGATATGTTAGCCAAGAAGAGTATCGAAAGGAGAAGTAGAATATAACTTTGGGATAACGTGTTAGATTAGGGAAAAATTTTAGGAGAGAAGTAAATAATAAAATGATTGTTAAGGGAAAGCAGTTAGAACCCGAGTAAATTTTAAACCCCTATGATAACTGAACGTAGATAAGTATGTTTAGGCAACTTGCAAGTGAACGATGATGATGTTTATGGGCCCGGCTTAGGTTTGGGTTTTTAAAATACTTCTGGGAGTTTGGGGGGAACACAGATGAGATCAAACAAAATAAAAATTTTGTGATCAGGGATTGGTCCCTCTCTTTAACACATGTGCTTAATTGTCCACTTATTGAGGGAAAACAGAGACAGACGTATAATCCTATGTGACATGTCAAAATATCTTTTTAAATAAAAATAAAAATACCAGAATTACAAAGCAAATTTCCTAAATTTTTTAAAACAGATAATGGAAAATTTAATAGATATGTAGTAGTTCTCGGGTTTGGGACCAACGACCCAAAAACCCCAAAAAGGTCTTGCATCTCCAACTTATTTATTAAAAATTGAATCTTCGAGAACGCGGGCAAAACAAGACCCCAGGATGACACAACTCAAAAACCAAAACCTCAGCCCTGGAACAAAATTTTTCAACCCCAAAAAACGATAATGCGCCCAAGCCATCCAGACATCTTAGAAAACCAAAACCCAAAAATAAATCTTAATACAAAGGTTGAAGAAGCAGTAAAAAAAGGGAAAAAGAGCAACTTAGATAACCGTCCAGTGACTACTTTGCTCTCCAAGAAGATAAAACAGAACAAGATAAACTATCGGACGCAGTAATAGTTAACAGTCCACTTTTTCCCAGTGATATGAACCAAACAAACAGTAAAGAAATTACTCTGCAGATCATAAAGGACCAAACAAGTGTTATTGTACCAGAGTCAGAAATAAAAGAAGCCAGGTTACTAGGATCCCATGGTAGAAAAAGTGTTATGCTTAGATTCCACTCACATGACAGAAAAAAAGACTTAATTATTACATCTATTAAAGTAAAGAAAGAGGTATATATAAACGAGTGTCTTACCAAAAAACGTCAAAACCTCCTGTATAGAGTCAGAAAACTTAAGCGAGAGAATAATGACACAATACACCAATGCTTCACACGGGATGGGAAAATTCTAGTTAGGAAAACAAATGTAGGTCAACTGTTCACAATCACGAACGAGAATGATCTATCACGATTTCTCAGGGATACCAATCTTACAGAGAATAACTAAACAATGTCCAACCTAAAAGCCTACTTAGTGTAGTGTACGTTTTGCTCCATTATTGTTCAAATTTCATTGTACAATCTCTTAGTAATTAAATAATCAACTACCTCATTTTGTGATTTTACTAGTAAGCATAGGTCACCTTATGTGATTTTGTTATTTACTATTGTTCGCTTAAACATTAGCTGAATTGATACTTTCTCTGTCCATATTACTACCTCATATTTTTTTTTAAAAATTCTATCAATTGATATTACTTACTAAAATTAATAAATATCTTTTTTACTAAAATTTCAATTTACTCTTAACAATTTTGACATTTAATAACCATTACTTGTCTAATTACCTTTACCTGTTTTAATACCACATTTACTATCCTAGATTACTCTTAATTACCTTGTACTGCCATATAACCTCAAGTATAACTACCAGTGCAATATTGAATGAAATAAACATTACTTTTTCACTTTTTTGTAATCATTATTACTTACTAAAATTTTATTAAACACCATATTTACTACCAGTCAATTTTAATTTTGTACATTAAACATTATTTTATACTTCTCATAACATTTTGTAGCCAAATTTTCAAGTTTTTATATTCAACCCCAACCTTTATATTATCCCTTGTACCTGTGTACCTGTCTACCCTCTTACTATCATATTATAATCAAGACATTACCATTGTTATTTTTTTACTATTATTCTTTTGGTACTTTAATTGTGAATTTTATTTTGTCAATTTAAATCTAGGTATAATCTTGATCTTGTCAACAACCTTTACCAGACTCTAGTGCAATTGCAAGTACCATTTCAAATTGGTATTTTTATATTATAAGTTTATATTATAATTCCTACCATCTGCCCATTTAACTTTGCTTACCATTACTTAATTTTAGTCCCTTATATGTTTTCTCCTTTATTTTAGCTTTATATAACTATCCTAGTTTATATATTCACAATTGTTAAAATAATCAAAGGTGCTATTCTTAGGTGCTAAAGTAGATAAAGTTCACAATTTTGCCATTATATTCCAAAGCTCATTTTTTTGATTACCACTTTATTGGTCACCACAACCTATATTAGTCCCTTTATATTATAATTTTATACTATAATTCTAACTTTAAAAAATTACCTTTATAGTACTACCTACTATCATACTCCAAGCTCCACTATTTGATCATCACTTTATTTGTATTAGTCCCTTAGCTCATTATTTTACATTTGTTAAATAATCCAGGTGCTATTTTTTAGCTTAAGACTATTTACTTTGTTTTATACTTAATTCAAACTATGGATTCACTACAAATCTTATGATTACAAGCATTGATCTGATACCAACCTCTTATTTAATGACTTAAATGAATCAAACAGTAACTGTAATTACTACACTGCAGAACAATCAAAAGGGACTTTCAGTCCAAACAACATAACTATATTTAATACAAATATCAAAAATTCTTTTAGCCTTAAGTTGCGATGCTTGCTATCTCTGAACCTGTGTTCTCCCTACACATTTCAGATAAATGCACTCTTTTAGTCCGGCTATGTTATTTCTTTCCGTCGCCTGTAAAGGGAGCGCCTGTATCTTTTATTTTACATCTAATCCTCCATTTTCTTAGAGGAAAATAAGCATTGTGATACATCGAGTGCCACCAAGTTAATATGTTCTAGGCATAAGTGGGGTCTGTGTTTCTTTAGCTATATCTTCCCAGCTTATATCGGTTAGGAACTTGGTTTACTTGGTCCACTTTATGTTTTTGTTATTGAAGTTGAATTTGGTTGAATGCTCCTCGTGACTAATTCATTTTGTCGGTCTGGGGCTCCAAACATACATGTCTGAACCTCAATTATGTTGTGATCTGAGTATATTGTTTTTGATATGGTTGACATTTCTTATCAGATCATTATTGTTAGTGAAGATGAGGTCTAGTGTATTCTCGGAGTTAGTAGGCTTATTGTTTGCTGCGTTTTTTTAAATTGAATTTTGTGCAGAGATTTAAAAGCTGGTATGTGGAGTGTGAGTTTTCATCAGAGGCTCTGCCTACTGGTGTTATTACTGCCAACAATATTATTTGCTATATTACCTCCTTTTTAGGTGCCTTAAGTTGAATCCCCCAGTAGCAAATGTAGGGGTGCAGGAGCTGGACGATTTTCCAGACAGTGGTCAATTTTCAAAGCTGTTCCTGAATTGCTCTGAAGTTGCATCTGTTGGCTTGTTAGATACCACAATGACAGGTTTTTGGTTCTCGACTTTTTACTGCTAAAACTTCCACTACATCATTTGAGGCTTTAAGCATTTCTGTGCAAACAAGTTGACTCTTGCAATGTATAGGCGAACCCCCCCTCTTTTGCCTGTTCACTCTGTCTCATCTTTATAGGTTGTAACCTGGGAATCCATATTTCGTTGTTCAGTGATCCCTTATGTGGGTCTCAGTGAAAGCCGCTCGAAACATTGCCTTTGCCTCTGCAAAGCAGTTCACGGATAGTGAAAGTATTTTGTTGTTTGTTGCTGGCTATTAGACATGCGTATTTGCCAAGAAGTATGTCATCGGACTGGTGGTTATTGTTGGTACTGGGGGGGGGATTTTTTTTTCCGGCTTTAGTTTCTGGTATCTGTTGGTTTGGGTGGAGGCCATCGACTGTGGTTCCACTCAGGAAGACTGGATTTTGTGTACTATTTCTTGCCATTTTCCTGCCAGTTTTTTTTCTTCCTGGCACTAAAAAACCTCTCCCTCTTGAGTGGCGGTTGCTACCAAAAAGGTTATCCCATGCCTGGGATGTTTTGTATCTTTTTGTCCCCTTTAGATGGTGATGCCTTGCAATTTAAGTTTATAGCACAGTTTTCCTGTACTGAAGAGGTACACATTTCAGGGTTGAAACGTTACAGGAAAGTGAGTTTGCATTTTTCCTTGTTGTCATATGGGCACGGAATTTTCTTAGGGTGGTCATAAGTTGCACGTCCCGTCCTGTTCTGCTCCAGATTTCTCCATGTCTGCAGAGATACCAAGTGCATAATATCGTGCACGGATTGGTTTCGTTTGCCCTTGGATTTCTGTGACTGTATTCCCTGTTGGTGCATGTTTCCCTGTCTTATTCCTATCCTCACTAGCACCAAACAATGGAGCTCCCACAAGTTGTTTTTTGTAGTAATATTTCCTCACTATTGCTAGTGGAGTCCTCTTGTTTGCCTTATTTCCTGAGGTATTTTAGTTTGCAATATTGGTTTTTTTTATCTTTGAAATCATTTAATAGTCACCTTCAGGACTTCACAATGAGGCAGCATTAATAACTTCCACAGCAATAGCAAACATTGATGGGCACACTGAGCTAGAATCCTTACAGATATTGACGAATGTATTAATAATTTTTAAAAAAAAACCCAATACCTCTATAACAAGCAGACTGCCCCAAAAAAACTAAACAAGATGACAGCAAAGAGACTGAACAGTCCCTGGATAACACCCAGCATTCTCAAATTCCTTAAATACAAAACACCAATATGAAAAACAGTTACAGAATGGGTCACATAACCAGAGACCAACAAAACGTTACTCGTCAATCCTATTCCAGCTGATAAGAAGGGCAAAAAAATTGTTATTATGAGAACAGATTATCCAACTTACGAGGTGTTATAAAAAAGACCTGGAAAAAACCCTTCGTAATTCTGGGACAAAAAAGATATCCACAGAAATAGCGAAATAAAATTAGCAAAACAGATAGAACCCCAAATCCCACACAGAAAACAGCAAAAAGGACTCAATGATTTCTTCTCCACTATTAGGACAAAACCTTGCAATAAAATCCCAAGCTCAGATACCCACCAATGACTACCACCCGGCAACTCCGAACCACTGTTCCTAGCTCCGACTAACCCATCACGAAGTCTCCCTTATTATCAACGCACTAAAAAACAAGGCAGGTGGATTTAAATCCTTTCCACCCCTTATATACAAAAATGTGTCTCAAGTGCTATCACCAATCAATTGCACACTCTTTAACAAATCATTGAATCCGCACCTTCCCTACAGTACTCAAAATAGCAAGGTCACCCCGATCCACAAAGGAGGAGACCAAACAGAGTTGGAATAACTATAGGCCAATATCCAAACATACACCCTATCTCAAAAAATCTTCGAAAAATTAATTCATAACGAATCTACTCCTACCTTATTCCCAAAAAATACTCAACCCCTGCCAATGTGGATTCAGGCCTAATAAAATTACTTAAGATTGCTATTATACACATGCTAGAACATATATACACTGCAAATGAGATAAAAGATGTTCCACTGGGGATCTTCATTGTCTTACGTAAAGCTTTTGATCGTTTGCCCATGACTTGACTCCACGTAAAATTGTACACTATGGTATAAGAGGCACTCCCTAACTACCTCAAGTCTTACATCAGCAAACAGAAGCCAATATGTGTACGCAAAGGGGGCCAAAACTCTTCTGCACAACCAATTACAGTTGGTGTCCCTCTGGGGAAGTGTCCTTGGCCCCTCTTCTCTTTCTCCTATACATATAAGACCTTCCAATGCTTCGCAATTACTCAAACCACTCTATTTGAGATGAACACTACATAGTCTTATCTCACCCGAGCCCAGTCTCACGCTAGCCAATACGTAAATACCGAATTACAGAAAATATCTACCTGGATGAGGACTAAACAAACTTACACAAAACATGACAAAAACCTACTTCATTCAGTTTGTACAGAGCTACAGATGTCCCTTAACATAATGATAAATGGTTCACTATCACAAAACTAACAGAGGGAAAATTCTTTGGAATCCACCTTGATAATGGACTCAAATTTCATACAAACATATACATCAAATTTCTAAGAAAAATTTCCAAGACTGTAGGCATACTATCGAAGATACGGTGAATATGTTCCACAGTCAGCCCTCCCCCCCCCCCCCCCCCCCCCCCCCCCCCCCCCCTGGCCCTATATCACTCTCTTATTTACCCCTATCTCACCTATGGGATTTGTGCATGGGGCTCAACAACAATTACCATCTCAGACCACGAATTACCCACACAAATGGCTGCAGTTAGAATGATAACAAAATTTCATCACTACGGAGCACACTCCACCAATATCAATGCCACTAACCTACTCACCATACAAAACATCCATACTTTTTCTGCCCTATTACATACATAGAACACTTAACTCTGATGATATTAACCCACCCCTCAAACATCTCCTTGCCCAACCTCAACAGAACAACATGACCATAACACAAGGCACCAGTATCACTCTTGATGTTCCTCGTTGTCATCTCACACTATGCATAAACTCAATGCACATAAAAGGCCCTAAATCTGGAAATTCATTACTGTAAATTTAAAAGAAGAAAACACAACCTGTTTATAAATTCAAGTCTCTTCTCAAAGATTACTTAACTCACCCAAAACCAAATAAATACGAATAACTGAACATTAAAAAATTGTATATCTTAAATGTTCTCACAATTTATCACATAAATGTTAACCTAAAACCCAATCTAACTTATTATTTATTAAATACACTACCTAACAGAATCACTACCTAAACTTAATGCAACCATATGATGTCTTTGTATACATCACTAGTGCTTTAAGTTATCTGCTTTACATTATGTTTTATCAACGAATTTTCATTTTGCTTAGTAGCAGCGCTGTATAGTCCTTGTGGCTTAGCGCTTCTTTTTGATTATATAATAATAATAATCATTGCTTAGGTATCTTAAGTTTAATTTTAGCCAGCCCGTAATGCTATGCATTAGTTATAAGTGTCTTTGCATACTGCTCGTATCTGTATTTTTTTGTACCTCTGTATGTGTTGCACAAATTGGAAATAAATAAATAAATAAATAATTATTAATCATTTGTATTCTGTTAACCCTTTGGGGCTAGTTCCTAGGCCTTTTGTGTATCCATAAGCTCTCGCGCTACCGTCCACAGGATGGGATATGGAGGTGGCCAATAAACTAGCACTTCGGTGGCCAAAATCTAAAAAAACTCTAATCCTATAATAAGAAATGAAAAATAAAAAAAATATAAATGATAATGAATTCATCGCTAATATAAATGTAGATAAAACGTGGAGTGTCTGGTGTTGGGTGACACTGCCGTGTTGTTTTGTGAAAATCGTAGCGTTGCTGATGAATGGGGGGCGGGTCACAGGTGTTTATGACAACCACCGGCTCGTTCTTCACTGATTTTTCTAGCTTTCAATAATTCTTCCAGTGGAAAACCCAGGAAAGGCAAGGTTTTCTTCCACTGCCAAATTGTTGAGGGGTTATATCCTGCTACTTGCACACACAAACAGGTAAGTGGATCAAAATTCGGGAAAATCTCAGAAACGTTAGTCCGTCTCCTTCCAATTTCTTCTCATTGATTGGCAGGTGACCTCTCTGTCATCCAAGCTGGGAAAGATATGACAGGTTACCACTGATTAAGACAATTCACTCTCCATGATAAGTAAATCACCTAAAAGATTGTGAATTATACAACAGTCAACTTAGAGGCAAGACTGAAAGGGACTAAGTTTATTTATTGGTCAAAAGTGAAGCTTTCAACCAGGCATGTTACTTACAGTAGGTCTGGGAGCTGTGAGTCTAGTGATTACTGCTTGGTCCGGAAGCCCCACACGTCCCCTTACGGGGTGGGGGGGAAGAAGGAGAGGAAAGTATGGATAGCGGGAGCTAGACTGAACCCTACCTTAAACTAGCAGCGGCAATGAAACTATTTGTTACTATATCGCTTCTCTATCTATTGAACTATTTCCCTCACATGGCCATAACAAATTCCATTATTTTCATTGTAAAATATTACACGGATTTAACGCCCTATAAAATATTTTTTTTATAAGGACAGGGTAAGCAATTTATTTAGGCACAGGTACACATAAGTACATTTTACAATGTGAATTATGGTAGGATAATCCATACAAGGCTAGGATGAACGACTCTACATGTGTATCAACCTTTAATTGTCAATTATAACTTATATACTGATACTTTTTCTCAACTAAATTTGAAAGGGAAAAATTTACTCGATGTCAGATTATTTCTCATCTAATGAATAACATTCCATTTTCAAGATTTTTTTGAAGCTTTTAAGATGTATATAATTTACCGTTACCTCATCCAATATCTTTAAATAATGTAGATATGAGTACATATGTATTTATAATCATTTACATATGATTAAAGGGTTGTAAACAGGGCACTATTTAGCTATTGTAGAAGGCTGTAAATATTTGAACTATTTTACTTATTGCAGGGGCTGTAAATAGTACATTATTTACCTATTGCGAGGACCTGTAAAATACTAGTATGCCTGGGATACTGATTGAAAAACAGTGAAATAGAACACTTATTTACCTATTTTCAGGGGTTGCAAATAACATTGGTGTCCCAAATTAGTTTGAAGACTAACCAGGAAATTAGCTCTTATTCACATACATATTTAGAGTTACAATTCATATATGTAACTAACCTAGCTATACTGTATGTATAAATAGTACTTACTGGATGCATGGAGGAAGGGGGCTGTAAATGGCATTAAATGTTCCAAAATGACCAGTAACACTGTACATTTACATAATGAGTTTAAATAGAACTTACAGTGTTGGTAGGAACTTTAACCCCTTTGGAGGTGCGTGGTTGGGCCCCGGGTGTGTTGTCACTGAGCGGTACTACCTTCCCCTTACACTTCTATCTCCTGGTTCACCTCTCCTTCACACTCCCTCGCTGAGCTCTCTTACCACCTGCCTCTACTCCCCACACATGTCAGCTGAACAGTGAATAACAAGTGATTCACACAGATGGTTGGTAGTGAGTCATACTACTGGTAACTGGTTTTACTGGTAACCTGGTACTACTGGGGAACTGTCTACTGAGAGAATAATGAAAATAGTAAAAAAAAGAAAAAAAAAAAAAAAAAAAATCCTAAAAATATGCTGGATGAGAGCAGGGAGAGCTACGAACATCATATACATGATATAAATGACTATAATTCCTTGTTAGGATCGTCGTTTTACATTGATTCTTGCTTCCATTGTCTTGCCAATGAGTTAACATATTTTTTCTATATGATTAAATCAAGTTCCATTACATTTTTCAATGTTTTTTTATCGGCGAGCATGGAGGTGGTTCTAACGCCCTTTGACACCACTCTCCTTCTCGTGGGGAGGGTTTTTTTGATACTACACTCCTTCTCAGTGGGGAGAGTTTTGACACCACCTTCCTTCTCAGTGGGGAGAGTTTCGATACTATCTCCTTCTCAGTGGGGGTGTTTTGACACTACCTCTCCTTCTCAGTGAGGGTGAGTTTGAACATACCTCTACTTCCGTGGGGAGAATTTTGACACTACCTCTCCTTCTCAGTGAGGTGGTTTTGTCACACACATCTCCTTCTCAGTGAGGAGAGTTTTGACACTACTCTCCTTCCTTCAGTGAGGAGAGTTTTGGACACTACCTCTCCTTCTCAGTGAGGAGAGTTTTGGAACACTACCTCTTTTCTCAGTGGGGGAGTTTTGACACTATCTCTCTCCTGTCAGAAATGTTACACCCAAATCAGTCATTTTGGAGTTGAACCAGAGGTCGATGGCCTCCCATCCCAAACCAACAGATACAGATACTTATGCCGTAAAAAAAATCCCCCCCCCCAAGTCCGCCAATACCAACCAGTCCGATGACATTCTTTTTTGCAAATATACAGGGTTACTAAAGCAGCAACGAACCAACAAAATACCTTTCATCCATGGACTGCTTGCAGAGGCAATTGCATGTTCGCGGCTTTCACAGAGACCACATGAAGGGTCACTTGGACAAAGAATATGGATCCCAGGTTACAACCTATACAAAGATGCGACAGAGTGAACAAAAAGGCCAAAAGGGAAAGGGGGGTTTGCTGGTATACGCTAGAGTCACTTGTTTGCACTGAACTGCCTTTAATGCCTCAAAGGTATAGTGGAAGTTTTACCAGTGAAGGTTGAGAACCCAAAAAAACCTAGTCATTGTGGTAGTCTACAAGCCTATGGATGCAACGTCCCAGCAATTCCAGGAACAGCTGTATAATATTGACCACTGTCTGAAAAATCTGCCAGCTCCTGCCCCAAACATCTTGCTCCTTGGAGATTTCAATTAAAGCACCTGAAATTGAGGAATATAGCAAATAATGTTATTAATAGAGTATTCAAGAGGTTGCTAGTAGAATTACAGTAAATCAACCATTCAAATCATTATGAAGCTCTGTATAGTCTGCAGTCAATCAAACAAACGGGCTTCCACATGGTTAAATTGTCATTTTTGTGGAAATTGGTGTCATGATGCACTATCCCCCCAATGAAAAGCAGGGGTGTCACTAGCACGTTAAGAGACCATACAATAAGTGTCAGGGGCCCGAGACTGTTCAACTGCCTCCCAGCACACATAAGGGGGATTACCAACAGACCCCTGGCAGTCTTCAAGCTGGCACTGGACAAGCACCTAAAGTCAGTTCCGGATCAGCCGGGCTGTGGCTCGTACGTTGGTTTGCGTGCAGCCAGCAGCAACAGCCATGGTTGATCAGGCTCTGATCCACCAGGAGGCCTGGTCACAGACCGGGCCGCGGGGGCGTTGACCCCCGGAACTCTCTCCAGAGTAAACTCCAGGAAATGCCCCTTGAGCAGTATCCAAGAACTAGCTACAGCAGTTTAATACAGGAGAGAAGTGTTTTTGGGTATGCCCAAATTGGTGTAAATTGTGGACTAAAATACTAGGGTATTTAAAGAGGATAACATCAAAGTGATTTCATAGATAACCTAGAAGCTTTCTACAACAAGATGGGAACATAAATAGTGCGGCTGAATGTTACTGCCCTTGAAACTAGCCATGTAGTCGAAACTGTAAGGCTGGAAGGTGATGTCCTGGTAGTCAGAAAATGTGGGGCCGATTAGTGCTGCCTGGGAGACAGTAATGGTTGAAGTTTGAGGTGTTGTCCTGGGAGGACAGTAATGGTGAAGCTGGAGGTGCTGTCCTGGGAGACAGTAATGGTGAAATTGGAGGTGTTGTCCTGGGAGTCTGTAAGGTGGATGCAAGCAGGAGTGATGTCCTGGGTGCAGTAATTACATGGAAGTTTACCTGGAGAGGTTCCTGGGGGTCAAGCCCCCCCGGCCCGGTCTATGACCAGGCCCTCCTGGTGGATCAGGCCTGATCAACCAGGCTGTTGCTGCTTGCTGCACGCAAACCAACGTCACGAGCCACAGCCGGATGGTAGTCAGGAACCGACTTTAGGTGATGTCCAGTGCCAGCTTGAAGTCTGCCAGGGGTCTGTTGGTAATCCCCTTTTGTGGTGGGAGGCAGTTGAAACAGTCTCGGCCCCGACACTTATTGAATGGTTCTTAACGTGCTAGTGACTCCCCTGCTTTTCATTGGGGGAATGTTGTATCGTCTTCTGCCAAGTCTTTTGCTTCATAGTGAGGTGATTTCGTGTGCAAGTTCAGTACTAGTCCTCATGGATTTCCCAAGGTGTTCCTTTATAATCATGATATCTCTCCCGCCTGCGTTCCAGGGAATACAGTTTTAGGAACCTCATGCACTCCCAGTAATTAAGGTTGTTTTATCTTCCGTTATGACGCCGTGATGGTTCTCTGTCATTTTCTAGGTCAGCTATTGCACCTGCCTTCAAAAAAGAGCTGTATTTAGTGTGCAGCAATATTCCTGCCTCGAATAGCTAACACAAGCAAGTGTAGGTGCCACCAGAAGTACCAGTAGCCTACCCTCGTCCCGGCCCCATTCCCGGCACTGCCCACGCCCCCCCCAACAGCTTGGCCTTCCCTACACCCCAGTTTTTGAGTTCTCATTATCCATCATGTCATTTTTCTAGCAGAATGCAATGATAACAAATGTTTTGAGTCCTTGAAGGTAAGATCCCTCGACAAGTTCACTCCCAGGTCTTTGACGTTGTTGTTTCGCCTATTTTGTGGCCAGAATTGTTTGTACTCTGATGAAGATTTAATTTCCTCGTGCTTACCATATCTTGTGGAGTAATTGAAAATTTTCACTCGTTTGATACTTCATAGTTGCTTTCTGCAGCCACTGAAAGATTGTTTTGATGTCAGCCTGGGGAAGCCTCTTGCAGTGTCTGCAAATGGAAGGACACTGTCATGCAGATTCGGGTGTCATCTGCAAGGAAGACACGGTGCTGTGGCTGAACATCCTTGTCTATGTCGGATAGTGAGAGATGAGGTACAAGATGGGAGCGAGTACTGTGCCTTGTGGAACAGATGCTTTTCACAGTAGCTGGTGAAGCTGTGGAGGTGCTGTTCCTGTGAGACAGTAATGCGTGAAGCTGGAGATTTGTCCAGGTAGTCGGAATTATATGCAGGAAGGAATAATAATAAATGACCTCATAGGGGACAGAACGGCATTGTGGGGAAAAAAGTTGTAGTCAAAGATAAGATAAAACCAATATTGCAAACTAGAAATACCTCAGAATTAGCAAACAAGAGGATCCACTGCAATAGTGAGGATATATATACCGAAAAACCGGTGGGAGCTCCATTGTGGTGCTAGGGAGGGTAGGAATAGACAGGGAAAACATGCACCAACAGGGTTACAGCACAGAAACCCAAGGCAAACGGAAACAAGCTCGTGCACATACTATGCATTGGTATATGCGACATGGGAAATCTGGGAAAAACAGACGGGAGTGCAAACTATGGACCACCCTAGAAAATGCCTGCCCATATGACAACGGAAAATGCAAACTCACTTCCCCTGTAGCTTTTTCACATGAAATGTTGTACACTCTTCAGTTACAGGAATACTGGTGCTAATAACTTAAATTGCCAGGCACACATCTAAAGGGGACAAAAAGATACAAAAACATCCAGGCCATGGGAAAACCTGGGTTGCCACAGCACTCAAGAGGGAAAGGTTTTTTTAGTGCAAGGAAAGAAAAAAACTGGCAGGAAATAGCAGAAATCGTACACCAAATCCAGTCTTTCCTGGAGTGGAACCAGAGTCGATGGACTCCACTCCAAACCAACAGATCAGTACTAATGCCGGAAAAAAGAAAATCCAACCCCCCAAGTACACAATACCAAATGTCCAGGTTTTAGAACCTATACAGTGATGACAGATTGAGTGAGCCAGGCAAAAGGGCGGGGGGTTGGCCTGAACATGGCAGAGTCACTTGTTTGCACAGAATGCTTAATGCCTCAAATGATGTAGGGAAGTTTTAGCACAGTAAAGGTCGAGAACCAAAACTAGTACTTGTTGTTAGTCTACAAGCTCTCTGGTAGTTGCAACAATCCCAGCAATTCAGGAAACAGATGTTAATATTTGACCACTGTCTGGAAAATCTGCCTGCTCCTGCACCAAAATCTTGCTCCTATAGGATTTCAACTTAAACGCCCTAAAATGGAGGATATAAACATATTATATTGTTGCAGTATTGCACCTGGAGGAGCTCTGATGAAAACTTCACTCACTCGAGTTCTTAAATCTCTGCACATAATTCAATTTAAACCAGCAAATAATAGAGCCTACTAGACTGGGAGAATACACTAGACCTATCTTCACTAACAATGATGATTGATAAAGAAATGCTAACCATATCAAAAACATATACTCAGATCACAACAATTGAGGTTCAGGTCATGTTATGCGCTAGGAGACCCCAGACGACATTATGAGTATTAGTCACGACGGGAAGGCATTCACCATATTCAAATTCATTAACAAAAATCATAAAGTTGAGTCCAAGTAAACAAGTTCCATAACCGATATAAGCTGGGAAAGATATTACTAAGCAACACGACCCATATATGCCTAGAACAGATTACGTTGGTGGCACTCGATGTAGCACAAGGCTTATTCCTCTTAGGAAAAAGGAGGAGTAGATGATAAAATGAGAAGAGACAGGCGCTCCTTTACAGGCGAAAAAAAGAATAACAGTGCGGCTAAAAAGAGGTAATATATTCGGAAAATGCGTAGGGAGACACTGGTCAGAGAAATAGCAAGCATCGAACTTAAGCTAAGGAATCTTATAGGAGTCAGAAATCGTGGGTAAGAAGCAACTAAAGCCATAAATGAAAATTCGAAAGAAAACCACCAAAGTATTTTTATCCGTGCAAATCATAGATCGAGAACAACGTCCAAGTATTGGGCCCTACTTAAAAACCCCAAGATGGGCCTACAAGATGACAGTCAAGAAATGAGTGAGCTACTCAAGTCCCATATGACTCAGTTTTTTGCCAAGCCGCTAAACCAATGAGAGTCGAAGATCAAATGAATTTTTTTGAGGAGAGACACAGTATTTGGTTAACACAAGCTATCCGATGTTATCCTGACGCCAAATGACTTCGATCAGGACGATAAATGACATGCCATGCACTTTGCCCAGGGCCAGACTCGTGGAACCTGTTCATCAAGAACTGCAAGAAGCCCCTTATATGTGCATTTTCCATTCCATGGAGATCGTGACATGACAATGGGGGTCCGTCCCACAGTTACTAAAACAAAAGACATAGCCCCACTCCACCAAGTGGGCCAGTAAGCAAACAGCAAAGAACTACAGACCGATAGCACTAACATCCCATTGTCATTATAATCTTAGAAAGGCGTCCTAAAGAAGCATGATCACCACCCATCTAAAACCCATCTGTTACACAACCAGTACATCATGGTGTTTAGAAAAAAACTGGTTCGCTTCCTGTCTGTCTCAACTATTGGTCCACTACGACAAGGTCCTAGAGCACTAGAAGACAAAAAGAATGGGCCAGATGTATATAACAGATTTGCAAAAAGCCTTCGACAGTGTGCCATGGCGTAATAGGCACAAAATGCGTCGTGCTTAAAGGAATAACAGGAAAAGACGGTCGAGGGATCTATAATTTTCCTCACTTAAAGAACACAGAGAGTAGTAGTCAAACAGAGTAAAGTCGAGGCAGAGAGCTACGATAAAAAGCTCTGTTCCACAAGGACAACAGTACTCGCTTTTCCCATCTTGTTCCTCATTCTCATATCACGACGACATAGACAAGGATTGTCAGCCACAGCACCGTGGTCTTCCTTTGCAGATTGACACCCGAATCTGCATGACAGTGTCTTAAATTGCATGCACTGCAGGTCAGAGCGGACATCAACCAAATCTTCAGTGGGGCTGCAGAAACAATATGAAGTTCAACGCTGAGAAATTTCAATTAATAAGATATGGTAAACACGAGGTAATTAAATTTCATCTGAGTACAAAACAAATTCTCCGCCAACAAAATAGAGCGAATAAACAAACGTCAATGATCTGTGAGTGATTCATGTCGGAGGATCTACCTTCAAGGACCATTAACATTGCATCTATCGCATCTGCTAGAAAATTGACAGGTTGGATAATGAGAACCTCAAAAGAGGGAGGCCAAGCCCATGATGACACTCTTCAGGTCACTTGTTCTATCTAGGCTGGAATATTGATGCAACCATTACAGCACCTTTCAAACAGGCTGGTGAATTTGTTTTGACCTAGAAGAAATTGTACAGAGAACTTCACGGAGCCATAACGGAATAAAACACCTCAATTAACTAGGAGCGCCTTGAGGTTCCTAAACATGTATTCCCTGGGAATTGCAGGGGGAGAGATACATGATTATGCTACACTGGAAAATCCTAGGAGGAGACTTGTACTCAAACTTGCCACGAAACTCACTCACTACGAAAGCGAAAGACTTGGCTGACGATGCAACATCCCCCAATGGAAAAGCAGGGGTTGCAATAGCTAGTTAAGAGACCTTACAATAAGTGTCGTGGTCCCGAGACTGTTCAACTGCCTTCCCAGCTTATAAGGGGGATTTCCAACAGACCCCTGGCAAGTCTCCAAGCTGGCACGGACAAGCACCTAAAGTCGGTCCTGCCAGACAGGCTTGGGCTCGTATGTTGGTTTCGTGCAGCTGCAGAGTAACAGCCTGGTTGATCAGCTCTGATCCACCGGAGGCTTTGTCACAGACGGGTCGGGGGGCGTTGGCACACGGAACTCTCTCCACGTAACTCCAGTTAAAACTCCAGGCAATGATAACACAGAGGCAGCTAATAGGAGAATTCACACACCAACGAGCTTTTAAATCTCTGCCACCACAAAATTCAACTTAAAATCCAGCAATTAATAGAGCACTACTAGTCTGGGAATATGCTAGACCTCATTTCATAACAATAATGATTCTGTTAAGAAATGTTACCATATCAAAAACAATATTACTAGATCACAAGATAATGAGGGTTCAGGACATGTTTGTGCGCGGCGAGATCCCCAGACAGACATTAATGAGATTAGACATGAGGGAGCTCACAAAATTCAACTTACAATAATAAGAACATAAATTGGGACAAGTAAACCAAGTTCAACTGATATAAGCTGGGAAGATAGATAAGCAACACAGGATCCCAACTTATGCCCTAGAAAGGATTAACTCGGTGTCACTCGACGGCAATGCAAAGGCTTATTCCTTAAGAAAAAGTAGGAGTAGATGTAAAATAGAAAGAGACATGGTTGCTCCCTTTAACTGGCGAAAGACCACTGAATAACAGAGCGGCTAATAGAGGCAAATATAGCTGAAATGCGTAGGGTGTCACTGGCCAGGCAAATAGCAAACATCGAAATTAAGCTAAAGGAATCTTATTAGGATTCAGAAAATCGCGGGGAAGAACTAAAAGCCAGAAATGAATCGAAAAGGAAACCAAAGTATTTTTTTCCCTATGCCCAAATCAAGTCGAGAACAACGTCCAGTATTGGTCCCCTACTTAAACAAGTTGGGGTCCTACAAGATGACAGAATAGAAATGAGTGAGCTACTCAAACTCCATACCTAGAGTATACCTGGAGAGAGTTTCCGGGGTCAACGCCCCGCGGCCTGGTCTGTGACAGGCCTCCTGCGTGGATCAGAGCCTGATCAAACAAGCTGTTGCTGCTGCATGCACGCAAAACCAACGTACGAGCCACAGCACGGTGGTCAGGAACCGACTTTAGGTGCTTGTCGATGGCAAGTTTGAAGTCTGCCAGGGTTCTTTTGGTATCCCCCTTATGTATGCTGGGATGGCAGTTGAACTGTCTCGGGCCCCTGACACTTATTGTATGGTCTCTTAACGTGCTAGGGGACACCCTGCTTTTTTTGGGGGGATAGTTGCATCGTCTGAACCAAGTCTTTTGCTTTCGTATAGTGAGTGATTTTCGGTTGTGGAAAGATTCCGGGTACTAGTCCCTATAGGATTTTCCAGTGTATATAATCATGTATCTTATCGCCTGCCGTTCCAGGGAAAATACAGTTTAGGAACCTCTAAGCGCTCCCAGTAATTGAGGTGATTTTTATCTAGTTATGCGCGCCATGAAGGTTCTCTGTTTTACTTTTCTAGGTCAGCAATTTCACCTGCCTTGAAAGGCGCTGTTAGTGTTGCAGCATTATTCCAGCCTTGATGAAACAAGGACCCTGAAGAGTGTCATCATTGGCTTGGCCTCCCTTAGTTTTGAAGGTTTCATTGTCCATACTGTCATTTTGCTAGCAGTGCTGGATTGATACAATGTTATGGTTCCTTGAAGTGTGAGATCTCCGACATGATCACTCCAGGTCTTGACGGATGATGTTTTGCTCTATTTTTGTGGCCAGTTTGTTTTGTACTCTGATGAAGATTTAATTTGGACCTCGTGTTTACCATATCTGAGTAATTGAAATTTTCTCATCGTTGAAACGTCATATATTGTTTTCTGCAGCCCACTGAAAGATTTGGTTGATGTCGCCTGGAGCCTTGCAGTGTCTGCATGGAAGACACTGTCATGCAGATTCGGTGTGTCATCAGCAAAGGAAGACACGAGTGCTGTGGCTGACATCCTTGTCTATGTCGGATATGAGATGAGGAACAAGTGGGAAGCGAAAGTACTGTGTCTTGTGGAACAGAGTTTTCACGTAGCTGCCTCGGACTTTACTCTGTTGCGGACTACTCGCTTGTTCTGTTTGTGAGGAAATTATAGATCCTCGTCCGACTTTTCCTATTATACCTTTAGCACGAATTTTTGCGCTATTAGTATTAGTCACACATGTCGATGGATTTGCAAATGTCGCAATATATTACGTCTGATTCTTTTTGTCTTCTAGTTGCATCTAGGATCCTAGTCGAGTGATCCCAATAGTTGAGACAGACAGGAGCGAACTGTTCTAAACCATGCTGCATGCGGTTGTGTAACTGATGGGTTTCTAGATGGGTGGTGTTCTTGCTTTAGGACATTTCAAAGGATTTTTATGGAATTTAAAATTTTTTAGGGATGTTAGTGCTATCGGTCTGTAGTTCTTTTTGTGTTGCTTTACTGCCCCTTTGTGGATGGGGCTATGTCTGTTGTTTTTAAATAACTGTGGGACGACCACGTGTCCATGCTCCCTCTCCATAGGATGGAAATGCTCATGATAGGGGCTTCTTGCAGGTTCTTGATTGAACAGGAGAGTCCATGAGTCTGGCCTGGGTCAGAGTGCATGGGCATGTCACTTATCGCCGTTCGAATATTATCTTGGCGTCAGGGATAAACATCGGATAGATAGCTTGTGTTAACCAAATTGTTGTGGCCTCTCATAAAAAAATCATTTTGCTCATCGACTCTCATTTGGTTAGCAGCTTGCTAAAACTGAGTCATAATTGGGACTTGAGTAGACTCACTCATTTCCTTGCTGTCATCTGTGTTAGGACCCTTCTTGTTTAAGTAGGGGCCCCAATACTGGACGTTGTTCTCTTTCTTTGATTTGGCATAGAGATGAAGATACTTTGGGTTTCTTCGATTTCATTTATGGCTTTAGTTATTCCCGCGATTCCTGACTACTGAGATTCTTTTAGCCTTAAGTTGCGATGCTTGCTATCTCTGAACCTGTGTTCTCCCTACACATTTCAGATAAATGCACTCTTTTAGTCCGGCTATGTTATTTCTTTCCGTCGCCTGTAAAGGGAGCGCCTGTATCTTTTATTTTACATCTAATCCTCCATTTTCTTAGAGGAAAATAAGCATTGTGATACATCGAGTGCCACCAAGTTAATATGTTCTAGGCATAAGTGGGGTCTGTGTTTCTTTAGCTATATCTTCCCAGCTTATATCGGTTAGGAACTTGGTTTACTTGGTCCACTTTATGTTTTTGTTATTGAAGTTGAATTTGGTTGAATGCTCCTCGTGACTAATTCATTTTGTCGGTCTGGGGCTCCAAACATACATGTCTGAACCTCAATTATGTTGTGATCTGAGTATATTGTTTTTGATATGGTTGACATTTCTTATCAGATCATTATTGTTAGTGAAGATGAGGTCTAGTGTATTCTCGGAGTTAGTAGGCTTATTGTTTGCTGCGTTTTTTTAAATTGAATTTTGTGCAGAGATTTAAAAGCTGGTATGTGGAGTGTGAGTTTTCATCAGAGGCTCTGCCTACTGGTGTTATTACTGCCAACAATATTATTTGCTATATTACCTCCTTTTTAGGTGCCTTAAGTTGAATCCCCCAGTAGCAAATGTAGGGGTGCAGGAGCTGGACGATTTTCCAGACAGTGGTCAATTTTCAAAGCTGTTCCTGAATTGCTCTGAAGTTGCATCTGTTGGCTTGTTAGATACCACAATGACAGGTTTTTGGTTCTCGACTTTTTACTGCTAAAACTTCCACTACATCATTTGAGGCTTTAAGCATTTCTGTGCAAACAAGTTGACTCTTGCAATGTATAGGCGAACCCCCCCTCTTTTGCCTGTTCACTCTGTCTCATCTTTATAGGTTGTAACCTGGGAATCCATATTTCGTTGTTCAGTGATCCCTTATGTGGGTCTCAGTGAAAGCCGCTCGAAACATTGCCTTTGCCTCTGCAAAGCAGTTCACGGATAGTGAAAGTATTTTGTTGTTTGTTGCTGGCTATTAGACATGCGTATTTGCCAAGAAGTATGTCATCGGACTGGTGGTTATTGTTGGTACTGGGGGGGGGATTTTTTTTTCCGGCTTTAGTTTCTGGTATCTGTTGGTTTGGGTGGAGGCCATCGACTGTGGTTCCACTCAGGAAGACTGGATTTTGTGTACTATTTCTTGCCATTTTCCTGCCAGTTTTTTTTCTTCCTGGCACTAAAAAACCTCTCCCTCTTGAGTGGCGGTTGCTACCAAAAAGGTTATCCCATGCCTGGGATGTTTTGTATCTTTTTGTCCCCTTTAGATGGTGATGCCTTGCAATTTAAGTTTATAGCACAGTTTTCCTGTACTGAAGAGGTACACATTTAAGGTGAAAACGTACAGGAAGTGATTCTTTTCCTTTGTCATAGGCACGGATTTTCTAGGGTGGTCATAGTTGCACGCCCGTCTTCCAGATTTCCCATGTCTGCAGAGAACCAAGTGCATAATATGTGCACAGGCTGGTTCGTTTGCCCTGGGATTCTGTGACTGATTCCCTGTTGGTCATGTTTCCCTTCTTATTCCTATCCTCACTAGCACCAACAATGGAGCCCACAATTGTTTTGGTAATATTTCTCACTATTGCTAGTGGAGTCCTCTTGTTTGCTTTCCTAGGTATTCTAGTTTGCAAATTGGTTTTTTTTACTTTGAACTCATTGTTCCCATAGGCCTGTTCCCTTATGAGGTCATTTTATGTATTCCTTCCTGCTATAATTCCCGTTACCTGGACAAAATCTCCGAGCTTCACCATTACTGTCTCCCAGCACCTCCATTCTTTCCAACAGTCCCCCGACAGCACCTCCAGTTCACATACTGCTCCCAGCAGCACCCCAGCTTCCCATTTACTGTCTCCCAGGACAGCACTACAGCCCACATTTAATGACTACCAGGACATCACCTCCAGCCTTACAGTTTCTGACTACATGCCAGTATCAAGGGCAATACCATTCAGCCCAGACTTTTTAGTTCCCATCTGTTGTAGAAAGTTCCAGGTTGTCTATGAAAAGCAGCTTGATATTATCCTCTTTTAATTCCCTTTGATTTTAGTCCATCCAATTTATCTCTTTGGGCTACCCAAAAACACTTCCCTGTTTTAATACTGCTTGTAGCAGTTCTTGGATATCTCACAAGGGGCGTGACACCAATTTCCACAAAAATGACAATTTATCCATGTGGAATCCCGTTTGTTTGATTGACTGCAGACTACACAGAGCTTCATAATGATTTGATGGTTGATTACTGTAATTCTAGTAGCAACCTCTTGAATACTCTCTTAATATTATTTTTTAATTTCACACTGGCCGATTCCCACCAAGGCAGGGTGGCCCAAAAAAGGAAAACTTTCACCATCATTCACTCCATCACTGTCTTGCCAGAAGGGTGCTTTACGCTACAGTTTTTAAACTGCAACATTAACACCCCTCCTGTTAATAACCTCCTTAAATGAAGCTCTAGCTATTTGTATTTGTATTTCTAACTCTACTTGTATATTGGACAGCTTACTGTGTACGTTCCTGATTTATATTTATTGTTTGTGTTTGATAAGGGCGCCTACAACCCCATCCGTTTACAGTCTGCTTTATTGTCCAACGAATCCGTTTGAAACCAGTCAATGGTTCGGACCATCAAGGGTTCAGACCAGTCTGATCTCATCAGTGGGTCACTTATTTAAAACATACTGGTCGGTGATTTGGGCTAACACATGAAGGATCTACTTGAAAATATCTATCCGAGTAATATGTGATTTGATTGATACAAAAGTATAACTTGCGTGTTGAAGAACCGGTGATTTCTGGCAGCTCCTACAATGACGAACAGTCGAGCCTCAACCTTTGTTTATCACTTTTTAGTTTTTTTTCATCTCCACTACAATAAATGCTATATTATCACTATACCTGGAGTTTACCTGGAGAGAGTTCTGGGGGTCAACGCCCCCGCGGCCCGGTCTGTGACCAGGCCTCCTGGTGGATCAGAGCCTGATCAACCAGGCTGTTGCTGCTGGATGCACGCAAACCAACGTACGAGCCACAGCTCGGCTGATCAGGAACTGACTTTAGGGGCTTGTCCAGTGCCAGCTTGAAGACTGCCAGGGGGCTGTTGGTAATCCCCCTTATGTGTGCTGGGAGGCAGTTGAACAGTCTCGGGCCCCTGACACTTATTGTATGGTCTCTTAACGTGCTACGACCACCCCTGCTTTCATTGGGGGATGTTGCATCGTCTGCCAAGTCTTTTGCTTTAGTAAGTGAGTGATTTTCGTGTGCACGTTCGGTACTAGTCCTCTAGGATTTTTCCAGGTGTATATAATCATGTATCTCTCCCTCCTGCATTCCAGGGAATACAGGTTTAGGAACCTCAAGCGCTCCCAGTAATTGAGGTGTTTTATCTCCGTTATGCGCGCCGTGAAAGTTCTCTGTACATTTTCTAGGTCGGCAATTTCACCTGCCTTGAAAGGTGCTGTTAGTGTGCAGCAATATTCAAGCCTAGATAGAACAAGTGACCTGAAGAGTGCCATCATGGGCTTGGCCTCCCTAGTTTTGAAGGTTCTCATTATCCATCCTGTCATTTTTCTAGCAGATGCGATTGATACAATGTTATGGTCCTTGAAGGTGAGATCCTCCGACATGATCACTCCCAGGTCTTTGACGTTGGTGTTTCACTCTATTTTGTGGCCAGAATTTGTTTTGTACTCTGATGAAGTTTTGATTTCCTCATGTTTACCATATCTGAGTAATTGAAATTTCTCATCGTTGAACTTCATATTGTTTTCTGCAGCCCACTGAAAGATTTGGTTGATGTCCGCCTGGAGCCTTGCAGTGTCTGCAATGGAAGACACTGTCATGCAGATTCGGGTGTCATCTGCAAAGGAAGACACGGTGCTGTGGCTGACATCCTTGTCTATGTTGGATATGAGGATGAGGAACAAGATGGGAGCGAGTACTGTGCCTTGTGGAACAGAGCTTTTCACCGTAGCTGCCTCGGACTTTACTCTGTTGACGACTACTCTCTGTGTTCTGTTAGTGAGGAAATTATAGATCCATCGACCGACTTTTCCTGTTATTCCTTTAGCACGCATTTTGTGCACTATTACGCCATGGTCACACTTGTCGAAGGCTTTTGCAAAGTCTGTATATATTACATCTGCATTCTTTTTGTCTTCTAGTGCATTTAGGACCTTGTCGTAGTGATCCAATAGTTGAGACAGACAGGAGCGACCTGTTCTAAACCCATGTTGCCCTGGGTTGTGTAACTGATGGGTTTCTAGATGGGTGGTGATCTTGCTTCTTAGGACCCTTTCAAAGATTTTTATGATATGGGATGTTAGTGCTATTGGTCTGTAATTCTTTGCTGTTGCTTTACTGCCCCCTTTGTGGAGTGGGGCTATGTCTGTTGTTTTTTGTAACTGTGGGACGACCCCCGTGTCCATGCTCCCTCTCCATAGGATGGAAAAGGCTTCTTGCAGTTCTTGATGAACACAGAGTTCCATGAGTCTGGCCCTGGGGCAGAGTGCATGGGCATGTCATTTATCGCCTGTTCGAAGTAATTTGGCGTCAGGATAACATCGGATAGGCTTGTGTTAATCAAATTTTGTGGCTCTCTCATAAAAAATTCATTTTGATCTTCGACTCTCAGTCTGGTTAGCGGCTTGCTAAAAACTGAGTCATATTGGGACTTGAGTAGCTCACTCATTTCCTTGCTGTCACTTGTGTAGGACCCATCTTGTTTAAGTAGGGGCCCAATACTGGACGTTGTTCTCTTCTTTGATTTGGCATAGGAGATGAAATACTTTGGGTTTCTTTCGATTTCATTTATGGCTTTTAGTTCTTCCCGCGATTCCTGACTCCTAAAGGGATGCTTTTAGCTTAATTGCCCAGGTGAAAGGTGGAGAAGGAACGCTTTTTCTGTAAGTGATATTGCGTCTCTTGTGTATATGCGACCGCTTAACTACAGGTTATATGAAATTCCCAATGTACGTCCTGGTATGTCAAGAAAAAAGAAACTAATGAAAGCACTTCCACTCCACTAAGTACCATTATGAATACTGGTTAGTTGCAACGTACAACACTGTATTCTGTTATTCACTGGGTATCACTAGATTTATGCGAGTACACTATCAGGCCAGGAAGATTATTGAAAACAGCTGACCACTGTGGTAAGATCTGGCGACTTCTGGCACCTGCCTCTATAAGGCTTATCACCTCATTTATAAAATCAGCTCTGTTTTCAAATGACACATTAAGCCTTTATCATCTATATACTTAGGAGCCAGTGTAGTATACACTATACCTATATATAACACAATGTTGATCAGGGAGACTTTCTTTCCTCTTGACAAAGAAAAGTTCTATTATTATTAGTTTGCACACGGAACACAGGCTATGTTTCCCCTCTGGCAATAAACCTGCTAGAATTGCACATTAATTCTCTTTTTTTGACTCAGTTATAATTTTTCCGCCAAGATTGGTTCCAGGCGCTAGCGGATGTTTTGTATAGACTATGGGCACAAATTAAAGTTCTAGCACGTAAGAGCGTCCCGTGAACAAACACGAGAAAACCCGAGCACATAACAGGGGACGAGGCCAACGCTGACACGGTGAGCAAGCCGCTAACCAGACTGAGAGTCGAAATCAAAAATGAAATTTTAATGAGTAGAGCCACAGAATTTGTTAACACAAGCCGAAATCCGATGTTTATACTGACTGCCAAATGACTTCGAACAGGCGATAAGACTTGCGCATTGCACTCTGGCCCCAGAGCCAGACTCATGAAACTACTCCGTGTTCATCATGAACTGCAAGTGAGGCCTCTATCACAGACCTTACCATCCTATAAGAGGAGCATGGACAACGAGGTCCGTCTCCACAGCTACTAAAAACAACAGACATAGCCCCACAGTCACAAAGGGGGCAGTTAAAGCTAACAGCAAGTAAGAACTACTTACCGATAGCAATAAACACCCATAGTCATAAAAATTCTTTGTAAGGTCTAAGAAGCAAGAATCACACCCATCAGAAACCCATCATTACACAACCCAAGGGCGGCAACATGGTTTAGAACATGTCCGCCTGTCTGTCTCAACAATTGGATCACTACGACAAGGTCCTAGAGCACTAGAGAGACAAAAAGAATGTAACTGATTTAATATATACAGACTTTGCAAAAGCCTCGAACAATGTGACCATGGAGCTAAATCAGCGCACAAAAACGCGTGCTAAGGAAGTAACTAAGAAAGTTGGTAGAAGATCTATCATTTCCCACTAAACAGAACACAGAGAGTAGTCGTCAACAGAGTAAAGTCCGATGGCGAGCTATGGTGAAAAGCTCTGTATCCACAAGGGCACAGTACTCTCGCTCCCATTTTGTTTCTCATCCTCATTGTACTGACGTAGTACAAGGGATGTCAGCCACAGACACCGTGTCGTCCTTTGCAGATACACCCAAATCTGCATGAAAGTGTATTCCATTGCAACACTGCAAGGCATCAACCGAAATCTTTCCATGGCTGCAGAAATCTATGTGAAGTTCAACGAGGAGAAATTTTAAATTAATTCCGATATGTAGACACGAGGAATTAAAACTCTTCAGAGTACAAAAACTAATTCTGGCCTCAAAATAGACGAAAAACAAACTCAAAACCTGGAGTGATCATGTTGTAGTATCTCACATTCGACGTACCATAATATTATGTCAATTGCAGCTCCTCGAAAAATGACAGATGGATAATGAAACCTTCTAAAACTAGGGATGCCAGCCCAAGATGACACACTTCATTCGCTTGATCTATCTAGGCTGGAATATTGGCTGCACATTAGCAAAAAACCTTTCAAGTCAGGTGAAATTGCTGACGTAGAAAATGTACAGAGAATTCTCACAGCGCGCATAATGGAGATAAAACAAACCTCAATTACTGGGAGCGGTTAAAGTTTCCTGAAGCTGTGTTCCCTGAACGTACAGCGGGAGAGATACATGATTATATACGCCCTGGAAAATCACTATAGGGACAGTACCGAACTTGCACCCGAAAATCACTCACACACGAAAGCAAAAGACTTGGCAAAGACAGATGCAAGTACGTCCCTCCCAATGAAAACAGGGGTGTCATAGCACGTTAAGAGACAATACAACAAGTGTCCGGGGGCCCGAACTGTTCCTCGGCGGCCCTCATACTAAGGGAGATTAACTAATAGACCCCTGCAGTCTTCAAAGCGGGCACTTTTACAAGCACCTTTAATCTGTACCAAACAAGCTGGGCTGTGGCTCATAAGTAGGATCATGCAGCCATGCATAACACCTGGTTGATCAGCTCGATCCACCAGGAGGCCTGGCCACAGACCGGGCCGCGGGGGCGTTGACCCCCGAACTCTCCCAGGTAAACTCTATGTAAACTCATTGGGGAGAATTTTGAACACCTTCCTAGGCACCAATCTTAGCCTGTATCCTTCACATTCTTGCTGCCTTCAGGGGCATTATGGGACAATATAATCCTAGTTATATGTCATATTCTTCCATAAATAACAAAAAAAAAAAAAAAAGCACAAAAACGTGTCTGGAACAATTAGAAATAAATTGCACACAGGAGATAGAGGATCTTACGAACGATGTTTCACTCTGAACTTGGACCTTACAAGTCATACTAACATAAGGAAGAGGAGGAGTACATATATAGCCAGCAGACGAGAACAGAAACAAAAGGAATGAGGTTGTAGTAGTAGTAATGGGGCCAGTCAAATACTAGAAATGAAGAGCACTACAAGTGGAAGGAGCCCACAGAAGGTAGAGCTGAACATCAAGAGTAGAAATATAAGAAAGAAAGACAAATATCCAAGGCAGAAGAAAGAAAACCCATGGAGAAAAAGGCAAAGAGAGGGTGAAGAGGGAGGAAAGTTGTGGTATAAGGAGGATTCGACCCAAATGGCGACTGAATGGCGACTGTGTAAGTTATACTTTGGGTAGAATAGTTTTAGCAGAAGATCAATCAAAATGGATGACTGTGATCTCCTGATATGACAAAAAAGCATTGTTTGTGTCGACAAACCTAGCATTAGCCTTTTGTGATCCATAAGTCTGTCAAAAGATATTGGCTAGTTTCTCCAAAGTACTGAAGATGACAGGAGAACAAGAAATATAGAATACGACCTCAATAGTGCAGCTCGTGTTCCCTTCTATTTCTGGTTTCCCCTCCTGTCCTCATCAGTACTTTAGAGAAACTGCTCGATATATTGTTCAGACAGACTTAAGGAGTACAAAAGTATTGTTAGTTTTGCGACACCAAAAATGTTTTTTTTCTGTCATGTCCGAGATCACAGTCATCCTATTGCGGATCTACTACTAAAATATCTATCCTACTTCTGAGACTTTCACAGTCACCGCCTTGTTTGAATCCTCCCTTAATACACTACTTTCTTGTATGGAGTCTTAGCCTGGCATTGACTCTGTAGATGTGTGCCGTGTCCCAGACATCATTACATCTAAAATGTTCAACTTCAGAACATCTTTGAACTTAGGTCTAATTCTTTTTTTCCCCATCTTCCTCGTCCTCCTCTTTCTCTTTCTCCTTTGGGGGTTTCTCTGCCTTGGGTATTTGAACTGACTCCACTAACTACTGCACCTCCCACTTGCGTCTCTTGTTCCCGTCCCTGTCTGCTGTCTATATATATCCCTCCCTTCGCTCCTTTTTGTCATGTGTACATTGTAAATGGTCCTATAGTCGGACAGAAACGTCATCGTAAGCTCCTTCTTATATGTGCGGTTGGTTTGTGATAACCATCCTTTCCACTTTGTGTGACGATGGTTTTGGGAGCTGGTTCGGAAGTTCAGTGGTTTCAAATACGACGTACACTGTTCAGTGGCCCCTATAAACAACAACAACAACACAACTAGTGTTGTTGGTGGGTGAGTGTGATAAAGTGAACAATACACAGTGTTGTGGTGTCTAACACAGGAGAGTAACACTGTGGTGTTTTAACACAGGTGGAGTAACACCTTGTGTCTAACACAGGTGAGTATCACCTTTGGTGTCTAACACAGTGTGTAACACCTGTATTCCAAACACACAGGTGAGTAACAACGTGGTGTCTAACTCAGGTGATAACACCTGTGGTGGCAACCAGGTTAGTATCTAACTGTGGTTCTAACTACAGGTGATCACACCTGTGTGTCTAACACAGTGATAACACTGGGGTGTCTAACACAGGAGAGTAACACCTTGTTCAACACAGGTGAGTAACACCTGTGGTGTCTAACACAGTTGAGTAACAACTGTGGGTTTCTAACACAGCGTATAACAACTTGGTGTTCCCCCTAACAGGTGAGTAACACCTGTGGGTGTCTACACAGGTGAGTAACACCTGTGGTGTCTAACACAGTGAGTAACAACCTGCGGTGTCTACACAGTGAGTAACACCTGTGTGACTAACACAGTGAATAACATCCCTGTGAGTGTCAAACATAGGTAGTAACAACTGTGGTGTCTAACACAGTGTAACAACTGTGGAGTTCTAACACAGGTGAGTAACACCTTGGTTCTTAACACATGTGAGTAACACCTGTGGTGTCTAACACAGTGAGTAACAACTGTGGTGACTAACACAGGAGATAACACCTGTGGTGCCTAACACAGGTGAGTGAGAACAACGTGGTGTCTAACAGGTGAGTAACAACCTGTGGTGTCTAACACAGTGAGCAACAACTTATTGTCTAACACAGCGATTAACACCTGTGTGATCTAACACCGGTGAGTTAACCAAAACAGTGGTGTCTAACACAGGTGAGTAGCAACGTGGTTGTCTAACACATGAGTAACAGCTGTGGGTCTAACACAGGTTAGTAACACCTGTATGTCTAACACAAGGTGACGAACACCTGTGGTGTCGGAACACAGGTGTAGTAACACCGTTTGTCTAACACAGGTGAGTAACACCTGTTGTTGCGGAATCACAGGTGATAACACCAGTTGGGTCAACGCAGGTGAGTAACACCTGTTTGTCTAACACATGGTGAGTAACATCCTGTGGGTGTCTAACACAGGTGAGTAACTCCTGTGGTGTCTAACACTGTGATGTAAACACGCTACCTTATTACAATATAACATTCTGTGCTAGATGAATACATAGAGAGTGTTGACCCAAGAAAATATAGTGTAATAAGGCGCCCAGACATGACATACTGTTTCTTGTTGACTGTCTTACCTGGCTCAGTGTTGACTGTCTACCAGCTCATGGTGTTGACTAGTGTTATTATGCTCAGGTGTTTGACTGTGTTAGACTGCTTAGTTTGACTGATTTACCGTGCTCAGCTTGACTAACTGCGTTAGCTGGCTTAGGTGTTGACTGTTTACCTGCTCAGCTGTTACTGTGTTACTGCTCAGGTTTGACTGTGTACCTTGCTTGGGTTTATGGTGTTGACTGTGTTTTACCTTTCAGGTGTTGACTGTGTTAGCTGCTCCATTGAACTGTTAGCTGCTCAGTGTGTATGACATCTGATAGCTGATTAGTGTTAACTGTGTCAAGGTATTAGCTGCTCAGGTGCGGACTGTTTATCTGCTTCAGTGTTAGTTGCTCAGGCAGGAGCATTGTTATGATCAGTAAAAGCAGGGTTTTAGGTGTTTAGCAGGTCAGCAGATGTTAGGTGATGAGCAGCAGCAGTGGGTGTTAGGTGGTGAGGCAGCACACAGGTGATAAGAGTGGTGAGGCCGCACAGCAGGTGTTAGGTGGGTGAGGCAAGAGCAGCAGCAGTGTTAGTGGACAGTCCGCATCATCAGTGTTAGTGGTGAGCTAGCAGCACAGTGTTTAGGTGTGAGGCAGCAGCAGCAGTGTAGGTGGGTGAGGGCAGCAATCAGCAGGTGTTAGGTGGTGAGGCAGCACAGCAGGTGTTAGGTGGTGAGGTAGCAGCAGCAGGTGTTTAGTGGTCATGCAGCAGCTAGTCAAGGTTTAAGTTAGTAATTTTTAAGGTTTAGTTACATTATAAACAATATTTTGTTGGCAAACATTCATAAACAAGGTCATTATTTTCACCAAGAATAACCCAGATAAAGTTTAATAAGTTATATTAGGTACAAGATACACATAAATACAGCTTAAACAAATTATCAAACAAATAACCAATTGTACGTTAAACCACCTGAGTAAAACAAAAATTATCATACAAAGTAACATGTACATAACGCACCAAGTAACAGCAAAAAATATCATACATAGTAACATGTTACATTAATAACCACCAGAGATAAATCACAAAAATTATCATACATAGTAACATGTAGCATTAATCCACCATAAAACACAAAAATTATCATACATAGTAACATGTACATAACCACCAGAGTAACGACAAAAATTATCATACTAGTTAACAAGTACATAACCACCAGAGTAACACAACAATTATCATACATAGTAACATTTCATTAACCACCAATAACACAAAAATTATCATCCTAGTAGACATGTGACATTAACCGCCAATAACACAAAAATTATCATACATAGTAACCATGTACATTACCACCAGAGTAAACACAAAATTATCATACAATAGTAACATTACAAAATACATGCCAACGTAACACAAAAAAAAATTATCATACATAGTACATTACATTAACCACCAAGTAAACACAAAAATTATCATACAAATAACATGTACATTAACCACCCGAGTAACAACAAAAAACTCAAATTGACTTAATTGTGTCTCCTTGTAATATCTTATTATTTAAATCTTAAAACATCTAAGTCAACTGTGTCAAGAATCAGTTACAATAAACAAGGTATATTGGTAATAAGGAGACCCCTGGCCGGCCAAGGTGGAAACCTTTAAGGATGTTGTTCCTTACACCAATTGTCCCGTCACCTAGCAATAGTACCATGGTGTTAGTTGACTGTTGTTGTGTGGCATCCTGGGAACAAGATTGGGTATCGGGATCAATGGGAAATAAGACAGACAGTCCCTGATGAGCCACTGACTTTCCTTGGGTTATCTTGGGTGGCTTAACCCTCCGCATTTAAAATCTGTACAAATCTTACCCTAAGGTAACCGAGTTATATACATAATATTAAAAGAGACCTCAACTTATAGTAACATTAAATTAAATTATAGTAACTATAATTTAACATATCACATAGATATATTTTAGACATTTATTTAACTGTAAACATTGAAATTCCAGTTCATTAATATATAATTACATTATTAACAATATGGTATTGATGCTAACATAAAATCCTTTAAGGTTCAGCCGGTACTAGTATGGCTTTACGGCCCCACGGGATTTTGTAGTCACATTCAGGCGATTATTTCCTAAATTCTAGCACCTCAAAATCTAGTAGAAAAGCGGGAGGCCTACATATGAAAGAAAGTTCTATGTGGTCAGTGTGCACTGTATAAAAAGATCCTCAGACACACATTCGTAATGAGAAAAAACAAAAACTTTGACCATGTTTTTATAAAACAGACGACTTTGAACTGTAATTATTATATGGCATTTATTGTTAGTATTCTATTTGTACCTGGTCTCATTTTATAGAATGAAGACATTACCCGAAATGAGATGATTTGACTGGTTTTTATGATGAAAAATACCTGATTTTAAAAGGATACGGTGCTTGTCCAGATTGGTCTAGTTAAGGAGATGCTTATGTCTCGTAATTCTTGTAGGTTATAGATATGGTTGGTAGCAAACATATTCTCACGTCTATTGTTAGTGAATCGATTGTGGGTCCTCGTCATGTAGTATGTTTATGTTGAATCCTCGCTGAAAGTATAGGTGGTCTTTATTCATGTGTGCATCAGTAAACATGTTTTCCTAATTTTTCATACTAAATGTAAATGTTTGACTGTGGCACTCTGTATATTTTTAAATTCAGATTCAAATTCAAGTATATTCCTCTATACGGTTTACAAAGTGGGTTAAATCCAGGTTTTTGTATGTGTGGTTTACATGTTATAAAATACTAATTAAAAAGGGGGCCACTAGGACACCTAGCCGGGCTAGGCTTTTTCACAGACTAGATTAATTCTTAACATTAAACCCTTACAGTTATGGATTAAGGCAAGTGATACATCATAATTTGTGAGTTTAGCAAGTAATCTTTTGTTTTTGCACAAAACAAAGTGCTATATTGGAGTAACATTCAAACTTATGATTGGATTTTTTATTTTAAGATTAAATTAGTATTTCTGGTTTATAGTCATTGGGGGAGTGAGGTTTAAATTTTGAACCCCCAGGTGGTTATCATGTAGTTAGTTGTTGGGGGGATCAGGGATAAGATGTTTTCTAAATTATTTTTTTAAAATGATGAATGTGTCTGCAGTTCAGAGTTTTTAGGTAGGGTGTTCCAGATTTCAGGGCCTTTTAAATGCATTGATTTTTTTTTGAAGGGTTTTAAACGAACACGGGGGAAGTCATAGTTTTGTGTCTGGGGTTTTTCCGTGGATCCGCACAACTATCAAGAAAGCTTTTAGGTCAAGGTTAAAGGAATTTAAGGTCCGTAGATTAGACTGCCAGTAGTAATGGATGTTTTGAACAGGGGGGGAAGTTTAGATTATGAAATAGGGGGTGGTGCTAGGAGGGATTTTGTGATTATTCTTACTGCGACTTTTTGTTTTGGTTTTTATTGGCTTTAGGTTTATTGCTGCATTTTAACCCCAAGCAAGTAGCATAGGTAGGGATGGAATTAATGAATGGATAGTTGGAAGGGGAGTTTGCGGCACGTACATCGATCTTGGGGAGGACCCCACTGTTTTGGATACTTTTTTTTTTTATGTGTTGGATAAGGACTGAATTTTGGGTTTTTTCGAGGTATAGGGCCCAAGGGAAATTTTCCCCATTATTTGGCAAATTTAAATGTTGTCTTCTTTTAAAGTTTTTGCCCAACCCTGCTCTGCACCAAACATTATGCTAAGTTTTCGCAGCGGGAGCGGCGCAACGGTATCCTACCAGCTCCTTTTAAAAAACCGCCCCTTCAAAAAAATTAGCCTAAGTGGGAAAATTTCAACTACATGAACCCACTAGCCAAAAACA